>OY998233.1:13041851-13321851 GCA_963922035.1 Amblyjoppa proteus
CACACACACACAGACACTCCGCTCGGGCCGATACTCGTTTCTTCTTTCTTCCCGACACGAAGGATAGAGTGTAGCGTGCATCCGCGCTGGCCCCGCTTCGTTGGTTCAACGAAGCGGGTCAGCGTGGCCCCTTCGCGATAAGAACCCCGCTCGGGTTAATTAATGTTTAAGAAAAATAAAGAGAACGAAGCGCCCGGCGCGGTCTTCGAGAGAAAGAAGAAGCGAGAAAAGGCGCGATAAGGCTCCGAGTTACAAGTGCGCGTACGCGTGTGTCTGTGCGTCGATGAAATCGGCGTGTAGTGTGCGGAGCGGCAATTATACCGAATAATCCTGGAGGCTCGAGCGGGGAGCGAGAAAACGGCGGCTTATCTAATCGACAGGCAAATTCGAGCCCCGAAGAACATCTCGCACCTTTCGCGCCTTCCTCCCCGTCTCTCCCCCCTTTAGTCATTTCATTCTCCGGTCAGGTCGGTTCTCGGAGGAGGCTAGCTTATTTCGCGACGCGACTCCTGCGTCCGGCTCACGGTCGCGCCGGCGTCATCGACGCAGCCCGCAGACCGACCGAGAGGAAGAGCCCCGTCCGAAGGGGCCAATATGATCGTGAACCGCGAGAAAGCCGAAGCTCCGAAATACCCGCACGGACTCTGACGTCTTCACTGAGAAAAAAAAAAAAAAAAAAAAAAATGGCGGATTAACCAAATTCGCGGTCACGCACGTTCAAAGCTGTTATTTGGTTGGTACAACTAAATCATTATTTTTTTGAACGATTATTCGCTTCAGTCCATTCAAAATATTTCGATTCATACACATTTTTTTTTTTATTGTACCAACTAAACAACGCTTTTGAACGTGGGGCAACGCACCTTGGTCAATCCAGCCATTTTTTTTTTCTCAGTGTTCTCGCCGATCTCGGCGAAACTTCTTTCTCCTCACTTCTCGATAGTTCTTACCTTCTTTTATTCTTGCCGTTTCTCGTCTTCGTCTCCGAGGTTTACGCACAACGACCCGGCGAATCCAGTATGTTTTTATTTTTTTATTTTTTTTATTATTTTGCTTCTTCACGACATGGAAGTAAGCAACGTTGCTCCAGTGGAATCATTGACAGTTGTCACTCTTCTCAAATATTTTTATTTCCGGCGAAACGATTTAAAAAAAAAAAATGTATCCTATTACGTTATGTTATTATTTTATATGTACAATTGTAATTATTATAAATATTTATATTGTTATGACACACTATATGATATTATCGGCTTTCTAATAAAGTCAACTTTCCGCGAGACGTGACAGCTGTCAATAATTTCGTTGGAGCAACGTTGTTAACTTGCCTTTTTTTTTTCTTTTTTCTCGTTCAATTTTTCACTCGTTCTCCAAATCTTGCATACAGGTATAGAAGTACACTGAGAGATGGATCTAGTAAAAATTACTATATCACTTGGGAGATATTACCATAGCAAATAGTAGCAGAGCGTTAGGGTTAGCCACCTATGGTAGAAAGTACCGGATTTATAAGAATTTTTCTCAGATATTATGGTGAAAATTCTTGGACAATCTGAGACTTTGTGCCATAAGTGGTGCGCTGACGCCGTACTACTGTGTGCGCTATGGTGATTTTTCATAGATGATCCATCTCTCCATCCATCTCTCAGTGTACAGCGTGAAAGCGTATCGCGAGGACCGAATCCTACACAGGAGGTCGGTTGGCTGAAGCGCCTAGGCTCGCGATCGTTAGTTAAAATCCCATTAGTTAAAATGCCGTTTTTCGTTGGCCGCGATCTCGCCGTTTCATCGTTATTTCTCTCTCCTCTCTCGTTCCGCTCGGACGGAGAGTGGCCGAGCGTTTTCGGCATCTCGCACGGGCGAGCCCGACAGCTCGTCGGGTCCGAGCCGCTTCGGCCTACCATCAAGATGTCACCCCGAAGAGATGCCCGCTCTCTGATATATTGGGATTGAGCGCGCGCGCGCACACACCGGCGGATTTTAACGAGGAGAAGAGTGGACCAGCGAGTGAAACAGCCGCGCCAGCTCTCCGAGCGTCAGCGACTACTCTCGCAGCGTTGTCAGTATATTGCTCGACTCAACGGGATACCGGCGAACGGAATGACCATCGTGAAACCATTTTCGGTGTGTCCCGAGTCAACAGGTGTCTCCTACCTGTCGTTCACTCCGATCTCATCTTGTACCCGGTGGAGAGGGGCGGGGGGGAGGGGGGGGGGACGCTCTTTCCATCCATCTTTTTCACATCCTTTTCGTCTCTATGCTTTCTATTCGTCCATCTTTGTTTCGCCGTCATTTCTGTAGTGGGCTCGTCGAGATCCGCATCCTGGGGGGGAGCGCGACGACGACAAGCTCGACGAACTGTTCTCCTTCGCTTCCTCCCGTTCTACGAAAGACTTATCGAAATCCTTTCGGCCGCCGATTGGGAAGAGCGCGAGAAACGACTCACCTGCAGTTCTTGGCGCACTTCCACTCGCTGGATCGCCAGAGGTTTTTTTTTTTTTTTTTTTTTTTTTGAGATGAAAGCGGATACACGCAGAAGAAAAAGGTATTCAAACCAAATAAAATTTATTTAGAGCAAATAAAATTGCTTATTTAAATATGGGCTTAATAGAGTTTTATTTGAAATCTAATAAATTTTATTGGTGTTAAATATCGCATGTACTCGAATCAAATGAAAAATGATCCTTGAGCCAAATTAAAATTTAATTAATTCAAATAAAAATATTCTAATATCCGATTTTATTGACGATTAATAAACTTTTTTTTTTCTGGGTGTTGATTATTACGTGAGCTTTCTGTGCGGAGTTTCGAGAAAGTTTTTTTTTTTTTTTTTTTTTTCAGGCGATTCGCGATTTCGTTGTTTCGCCACCGAATTGCGGTACGTTTTGAAAATTTGTTAAGAAAAATCTTCTGCGATCTCCAGCACGGGGGAAATTGAGCGGTGCAGCTTAGGCCTTTACGCGATCGGGGAGAGCGGGGCAAAACGGGACAATGAGGAAAAACGTAATTTTCCAATAATTTTTTGATATCCTATTTTGCCCCATTGATACATCCCGATTTTCAGGTTCTCTTTGCCTCACTCTTCCATTAAAAAATTATTGAAAAATATGGAATTTTGCCCCGCATTTTACCCAACTGTCTCATTTTGCCGAGCTCTCCCCTAAGAAAACGCGACGCAAACTCCTGACGCCTCGCTTGAGCAGGACGACTCCAGTCGTCGATGAACAAACGCCCAGAAAAAAAATTTATTTAACGGCCGCTCTTTACTTGGTTTAAGTAAAATATTTATTTGATTTAAATAAATATTTATTCAAATTAAGTAAATAGTCACTTAAATGAAATAAAATATTTATTTAAATGAAAAGATATTTATTCAAATTGAGTAAATAGTTACTTAAATGGAGTAAACATTCATTTAAATGAAAAAAATATTTATTTAAATCAAATAAATAATTTACCTAACCAAAACAAACGATGACCGTCAAATAAATTATTTTTCTGGGTGAAGCCGGTCAGGCGAGCTTCTGAAAAAAAAAAAAAAAAAACAAAAAAAAAATTGAATAAAGCGTCGATCATTCTGATCAGGTTCTTGACAAAATTCCTCAGCGTTGTTTTGAGAATTAAAAGAAGAATCGACAAATACGTAATTGCCCGTGGCCGGTCGTACAATTTGCCGGTCATCCAAAAAATCCTGCGAGTCTCTCGGCCATAGCAGAAATTCTCTGCGAATAAAATAAACTCGAGGGAGATAGGGAGAGAGAGAGAGAGTCAAAGCGTACAGCATAAAGGTACAGATACGCGAGCTGCTTGCCAATCGATATTACAAACGATTAAAACGAGACGAGCGTGTTTATATACCCGGCATCAATAAGTCCGCGTACCAATCAAAGAAAACACATTAAATTGCAAGAATTTCTTGCAAACCCGACCGGATTCCCATCACGATCGTCGCGTCCCGTACATCGGCGTGTCTCCCTCCCTCACGTCTCATTCCCGTCGGTCGAGCGGTTAATTTCCGAGTATCAACTTCAAAAATCGTCTCCATAACGTGCATCGGTCAGTTCCTGGATCGCCGAACCGTGCGAGATCGTCGATCCATCAAATTTTTCAACAAGAAATAAAAGCGTATATAAAAAAAAATAAAATAAAATAAAATAAAATAAAATAAAACAAAACAAAACAAACAAAAAATGTAAAACAACCGCCACGAACTGTTGATACCGAACGGGGAACGAAACCTCGAAAATTACATTGTCCGCGAGTTGAATAGAATATTTCTGTCCCTTCCGTGCTTTATAAAGGGGTCCTCGAAGGGGTCGCCCGGGCTTCGCCTCGGCGAGCACGACGAGTCGCACGAGGCCCACGGCGACAATGTCCTCGAGGTACCCGTAGAGGCGCACGACCCCGCGCACGCTGCCCGGCTCTTACCGCACGACGACGACGACGACGACGACAACGACGAGGATGACGACGGGGACGAGGAGGAGCGCGCGCGCGCGCCCGCGCCCGCGGACCTCCATTGAAGAATCCCTCGGGCCTTACACGCGGGTCCCCGGTACTCAGGCAAAACGCTGCCACGTGACGGGCATCCAGAATATAACAACGCGGAATGACCACTCCGCTCGTTGTTCGCTCCCCTCGTCTCCTCTCGAACCCGCGGCTCCACGAGGCTCCGAGGAAGATGAGACGGAGATGAAGCGCCCGTGATTCTTCTTCTCATCGACTTCCACGATCTCCCACTCTCTCACCCCCCTCGCTGTCTCTCCCGTATTATGTACTACACTCTTTGATGCCCGAACACGACGAGATCTGACATTGTACTTGCCGTTGTCCGATAGGTATAATTTTACAGCCCGGATTGTAATTGCTTCGACCTCCGACGGGATGCCAAGATTTTTCCGAGATCATATATATGGCGAGGTGTATCGCTATGGTGGAAAATATGACAATGACAATGACAATGACAATGACAATGACAATGACAATGACAATGACAATGACAATGACAATGACAATGACAATGACAATGACAATGACAATGACAATGACAATGACAATGACAATGACAATGACAATGACAATGACAATGACAATGACAATGACAATGACAATGACAATGACAATGACAATGACAATGACAATGACAATGACAATGACAATGACAATGACAATGACAATGACAATGACAATGACAATGACAATGACAATGACAATGACAATGACAATGACAATGACAATGACAATGACAATGACAATGACAATGACAATGACAATGACAATGACAATGACAATGACAATGACAATGACAATGACAATGACAATGACAATGACAATGACAATGACAATGACAATGACAATGACAATGACAATGACAATGACAATGACAATGACAATGACAATGACAATGACAATGACAATGACAATGACAATGACAATGACAATGACAATGACAATGACAATGACAATGACAATGACAATGACAATGACAATGACAATGACAATGACAATGACAATGACAATGACAATGACAATGACAATGACAATGACAATGACAATGACAATGACAATGACAATGACAATGACAATGACAATGACAATGACAATGACAATGACAATGACAATGACAATGACAATGACAATGACAATGACAATGATCGCTCTGAGTTCGGACCTAGATCTACCGTAGCCAGGCTTACGAAGCCAGGCAAACAACTTAACCAATCTCAATCAAGAAGGCAGAAGCAGGGAGGATTCTGAGTTACGCCTAGATCTCCAACCTGTATATTACTTCGGTTACTATCTAATCAACAATATTCTATGTCAATGTTGATTCTAGTGTTTAAAAATGTATTTCTATTTAATGTTATATGAATGAAAAAGACCATTTACATTTGAAAAAGGACTTTGCCCGTTGATCAATAAATTAACTAAATAAATACATAAATAATGCTAATGCTAATGATAATAGAAAATTAAAGTTGAGACGTTAGAAGGGGAAAGATTCAGTTGGCCAGAAGGATCGCGCCACGGTGGTTTCGTCGACGTGACTCTCCGTTCACAAGATACGGAGTCGTCGTTACTCCGGCAAATCTCGGCTCGCTCGGCGGCGGCGGCGCGCTCGCTCGTTGGAGCACCCCGTCGGTGACTGCTATGGGCAAAGGGGTATATAAGTCATAAGAGACGAAAGAGATTCTCTCGTTCGTACGTGATCCGGCATAAGACACATATATTCCCCCGAGTCGAGAGAGGAGGGGAAAAAGCGTTAGCAGCAATTGCAGTAACGACCGCGATATATAATTGCGGCTCGGTGCGCGAGAGAGCTCTTTTGTGTCCGAGCGCAACACGCAGGACGAGAGGGAATACGGTTTCGTGGCTGACTATATGCACTCCGGTCACGTCGTCGGATCTCCGTCGTCGACGTTCTCCGCGTTCCCTCGGTTCGGTGCACCTTCGAGGGAACACACGGAATCGCACCGCTTTTATTGCAAAGACGAATCATATTCGTGCCTGTTACGATATTAATCGCTGAGCGGTTCGACCGTGGGCATACTCGGAATTTGCAACGACGTCGTCGATGCAAAACTTTTACCACGGTAACCATCGGAACAACGTGCGAAACCCGGTCCGTTCACATGCAACCCCCTTTAGAACGATCCTTGTCCCGTTCACAGGTTATTCGTGCGTGAACACTTGACATCTTAGAAAATACTACCAATAACATGTAATGCTTATATACAAACAAAAAAAAATCAAATATGTTCTTTTTGTTTATAAATATTAAATATTAGATATTATAGATATATAGATATTTTATTGTGCATATACAAGAATAGATTATCGATAATTCATCGGGATTTTGTAGTGCATTACTAAACCAAATTAAGATACGATTATGTCACAGAAGATGTCAAACAAAACGATTAAAAATGGTGAACGCTTGTTAATCACTTTTGCTAAGGAATCAGCCACTTAGCTCTAAGCTTAAAACAACTGGACAAGCAGTAATAGACAGACTAAATGCCATCAGTGTCGTTACGGTCTAATAATATTTTGAAGTTCTCCGTGCTTAATTCTTCGAGGGAGCGATTTATCAGGCGATGATTTATTAGGTGATGTCTCAGCGAAGAGAACAAGGGACATCGTAACAAAATATGTCCCAAGGTTTCTAGTAGGTTTGAGTAACAGAGAGTACAAATCTACGTAGGGCCGTGCAAAGGTGCACTGATTTGCTAATAATGAATCTGCGCGTATGTGAATTTGCCAACCTGACTTGCATTTTCGTTCTCAAGAAATTCACCGCGCAGCGGTTTGGGTAAAAACTAAGAAAATTGTCCTCTGAGCTACAGATGATCTGAAAATACGAGTTGGACTCAGCAAATTTCGATAAGACCACGGCTTTTAAGGGCCATTCGAACGCCCGAAGAACGATCACTTTATGGGTAGACCAATAGTCGCCGGAGAGGTTCAACGACAAATTAGCATTTTCAGCTGTGCCCAAAATTGCCTTAAATTGAGAGAACCAATTGTATTTTGCATCCACACCTGTGTCTAACTGTATATTATTAAATATTATTTAGAATGTTTTTCTTTTTTTTTTTTTGTAAATAAATATTATGTTACTGATCCACATTAACATACAGAAATGTGTGTCATAGTCAAACAAACAAACAAAATTTATTTTGAGCAATGATGCACTTTGCGACATTAAAGACGTCGATGTCTGATAAGTGCCATCGACTCATCGAAACTAATCATGATGTATCCTCATGCGCACTTCACCGCGAAAGTTATTTTCCTCGAACGTAACACCGGCAATATATGTCGGTTGGTCGAGCATCGTGGAAGATGAATGGACTATCCTGGTTTCTGCTAATAGATGCCGATAAATAAATACCTGTACTCGGCGAATGACGTGGACGACGACGGACGGAGGGGAATAAAAGACAAGACGTACCCGTTGGGCTGATGGAGGGAGAGACTGTGTATATTGAGTCGATCGCTAATTTCGCCGCGTACAGCACACAGAAGTCGATCGGAATCGACGACGACGTCGAGAAGGAGCGGAAGTGACTCCTTGTTTTTATCCCTCGAGATCGAAGCACCGATCGATGGAATGCGCTCGTTGCGTTCATATATCGTATACAGTGTACCTCCAACCCCTCGCTGCGACGCATGTGCGTGGCTCCCGGTCGCAAGAAAAATCTCTCATATACCCACGCAGCGAAGCTTACCGTCGCGATCACCGACTGGACGCTCTCCTGCGCGCCGTTTATTTTTTTATTTTTTTATTTTATTTTTTTTTTAACAAAAGAGTAAAAAAAATAAATAAATAAAAATTGCACCTCCCAGATAGCATTTTGCCAACAAGCCGCCAGCAAATAGGCAGTATATGTCCGCAGGGGATGACGGCAAAATTGCGACATGCGCGTCCATGTTTGCCTATGTTTTTGCCAGCATTCAATGCTGAAAATTCTTAGTCAGCAACTTGTCAGCAAGGCTTGCTGGTACTTTAAGTATCACTACGATGATTAATTTGGTCGAGTCGCGGTTATTTTGCATGAAAACTTAGGAACTCTTAGGCAAATAAACTGTTAAATAACTAATTATCATGTAAACTAATTCATTATCAACCCATTATCGCAAGAAAAACCTCATTCATCGCAAGAAAAAATTACGCTGATTGAGGAAATGTGTAATGGGAGGTCGACTTCTGAGGAGGAGAAATGTTAATCTCTTTCACGGCTGTTAAGAATATGAAATCAACTTATAGCAATCGCTGTTGGATTTTTGCTACTAATATGCTGGAATCTCGTGGTAGAAACTACTTTTGCAATATTGCTGGCAAGCAAATAGCAAAACATGGTGGCAAGCAGTGGCCCTTGTTTGCCTGTGCTACGGTTGGCTATCTGCGCTGAAAAATACTACGCAGTACATTACGCTGTCCGTGAATGCATGGATTTCCTGCTGGATGTCCTTCTGGGTGTGCTGCTGGATGTCCCGCTGGTGTCTCGCTGGACGTCCTGCTGTGGATGTCCTGCTGGATGTCCTGCTGGATGTCCTGCTGGATGTCCTGCCGGACGCCCTGCCGGATGTCCTGCCGGATGTCCTGCCGGATGTCCTGCCGGATGTCCTGCCGGATGTCCTGCCGGATG
The DNA here is from genome assembly GCA_963922035.1 of Amblyjoppa proteus. NCBI lineage: Eukaryota > Metazoa > Arthropoda > Insecta > Hymenoptera > Ichneumonidae > Amblyjoppa > Amblyjoppa proteus. The sequence goes on from OY998233.1 coordinate 13,051,004, forward strand.
TCCTGCCGGATGTCCTGCCGGATGTCCTGCCGGATGTCCTGCCGGATGTCCTGCCGGATGTCCTGTCGGATGTCCTGCCGGATGTCCTGCCGGATGTCCTGCCGGATGTCCTGCCGGATGTCCTGCCGGATGTCCTGCTGGATGTTCTACTGGATGTCCTGCTAGACGTCCTGCCGGATGTCCTGCTGGATGTCTTTCTTGGTAACTTCGATCCCGTGAAGATATAGAGCAAAATATCCAGGAAGATAAAAAAAAAATCAGAAAAACCAGGCATTGATGAACAGCAGTGTACTACGAATATCGAAGCTATTGGATAATCTATACAGTACAGCTAACAAAGAAATTGGTGTTATATTACGTATGCATATTTATTTATTTTATTTATCATCTCTCTCTATATCCGCTATGCAATTTAAAGCGGCTGCCATGGATAAACCGATTTTTTTATTCCACCGAGGATAATACGAAGGCTTGCAGTCTGCACGCGAAAAGAAGCGAGTGGGGGCCCCCCCCGGTGGGTCCCGCTTGCCGTTCGAGTCCAACGGGGCCCCGACCGGCCGAGCTAATCGGCGCGGTGTTCCTCAAGCACGCCTCTCTATCCCCGCGGAAGAGTTCGAGAGGGCCTTGTATTCCAGGCCGGTATTAATAGTCCACTCTCTCGCTGCGCTCGACCGCACCGCCGTTCCCGTGTTGCAACGATGGGCCCCCGATTTTTCGGCTCCTCTCTCACTCAGCTCCGGCATTAATTCGAGCACAAAAATTCTCTCTAATTAGCTACAAGCGACCGAGTATAAATTATTAACATTTTTTTTTCTTGTTCTTTCAGCGTTACGCATGTTATATGGATTTCTCGTAAAGACGAAGAGAAACAAGTCTCGCGATGAAAACCATCGAACAAATTTCAGTAACCAAAGTAATTTATTAATTTCCAGTATGACGTCACATCCGGTTGAAAAAATTAGATTTTCAAATCGGAATTACGTATTTCCGGTATGGCGTCATTCCCAGTCGAAAATTGAGATTTTCAAACCGGAAGTCATGTGTTTCGGGTCGAAAAATGAGTTTTTTTTTTTTTTTTTTTTTGCACACGGCAATAGTGAGCTATTGTGCATCGCATTATTGTGCAAGACTCGCCGAGATGCAAACTATAGTGCCAGAAGAGTAGAATCGGGGAGTAATTGTCAGGGCTTGGGAGAGAAGTCTCCACGAGGACATGGAAATAAAACGACTAAATAAAAAAAAAATTTAAACAACGTCCAGCGATAACTCTATGAGAACGAGGGCGTGAGACGAGCCTGTTCCTGCACTCCGCTATAGTCGGAAAGGACAGCGCAGAATTATGAGCTCCGTTTGCTGATGATTTTGCGAGCTCAGCTGGGTCTATTAAAATTGTGCGGAACGCGCAAGCGCGCGCGCGCGTTCTTTACGCGTCCCTCCAACAGAGATTTTACGGCTCTCGTTTTTACGGTTACTGCTCTCACTTCGTCGGACGTCTCGTCCGCAATTGTTTCCCCTCTCGTAACTCGAGCTCGCGTTATCCACCAAGCTCCTGTGTATTACTTATCGTCCCCCGTTCCCTCTGTCCCGATGTGTTCCTCGATAAGTGTCGAGGAGTCTGTCGAGTAAAAGAGACACGCTTAGATGTTTAGCGTGCGAGAATATTAGTACCGTGTATATCTCCGTGTACGAGAGCGAGATACCAACGTCGAGTTACCGTAATACCTGGCCTTACGACGACGACGATGAAAAATCTGCCCGAAGCGAATTCTAACACGGCAATAAAAATAAGACAATGCGCTCCGTCATGCTATCAATTTCAAATGAATCGTTATCGTTATCGTTATCGTTATCGTTATCGTTATCGTTATCGTTATCGTTATCGTTATCGTTATCGTTATCGTTATCGTTATCGTTATCGTTATCGTTATCGTTATCGTTATCGTTATCGTTATCGTTATCGTTATCGTTATCGTTATCGTTATCGTTATCGTTATCGTTATCGTTATCGTTATCGTTATCGTTATCGTTATCGTTATCGTTATCGTTATCGTTATCGTTATCGTTATCGTTATCGTTATCGTTATCGTTATCGTTATCGTTATCGTTATCGTTATCGTTATCGTTATCGTTATCGTTATCGTTATCGTTATCGTTATCGTTATCGTTATCGTTATCGTTATCGTTATCGTTATCGTTATCGTTATCGTTATCGTTATCGTTATCGTTATCGTTATCGTTATCGTTATCGTTATCGTTATCGTTATCGTTATCGTTATCGTTATCGTTATCGTTATCGTTATCGTTATCGTTATCGTTATCGTTATCGTTATCGTTATCGTTATCGTTATCGTTATCGTTATCGTTATCGTTATCGTTATCGTTATCGTTATCGTTATCGTTATCGTTATCGTTATCGTTATCGTTATCGTTATCGTTATCGTTATCGTTATCGTTATCGTTATCGTTATCGTTATCGTTATCGTTATCGTTATCGTTATCGTTATCGTTATCGTTATCGTTATCGTTATCGTTATCGTTATCGTTATCGTTATCGTTATCGTTATCGTTATCGTTATCGTTATCGTTATCGTTATCGTTATCGTTATCGTTATCGTTATCGTTATCGTTATCGTTATCGTTATCGTTATCGTTATCGTCAATTGAATCAATCAACAAATGGATGTATCGAGTGTGCCGCGTGGATATATACGAATGTTGAGTATCGAAAGTATTATTAATAGTGGCACACCCGAAGGAGAAGAAAGCGATCAATCAAGCACGTACTGTAAATATGCGTGCAGTGGGCGGGGTCGAATAGTTGCTACGTACCGCCAACTCTTTCAATCACAGCCGCGTTTTCTTTTTATTGTTTTTTTGTGTCAATTAATATTTCGTCACGGATCAGTGTACGGCTGAGAGGAGAGGCTATAACAGACTAGTTGCCTCGGGGGCCGCGATGTCGGTAGGTCTTACTGTCCATTCAGACGTCGGTAAATGTTCATAACGCAGAGAGTATCGCGCTCGGCGGACCACCGCCGATCCCAGGATTCGAGATCGATGTAAAAAAAAAAAATTATATATATATATATATATATATATGTTTTTTTTTGTGTGTCACTCTTTCTCGCTAATCGCGCATAATTTTGCTTCGTCGCTCTCATCGCCGGTTCTTTTTTCCACCGGGATCAAAAATTCATAACATGAAAAAAATCCCCCCCCCCCCCCCCCCCCTTATGAGGAAGGAGATCTCGTTCGGATAATTATTTTGCGATCTCCGCAGTCGTTCGGACGCCCCTAAAAATTAATTTTATCGTCGTCGCGTGTATGTAACCCGGACGCGGAGCTTCATCATGCGTGTAGAGAGATATAGAGAGAGAGAGGCGTTCACCGTTTCATGGTGCACAAATTACAAAGCTCGGTCGGCGCGAGCGCGGAACCGAGACGGATTCGGCGAATCGCTGCAACGATGCACTTTTTTAATAAGCACCGAACTCACCGATAGCTCGCGCACTCGCTACTTTTCATCGCATGCCAATGCGATATTTGCGCAGCAGCGGCGTTCAGTAGTTTCTGTCACGTCACTCGATGACAACTTGCACAATAACACGTCAAGCGGGAGAACAATTCGCGCCGCTCGGAATCTTTGCGCGAGCGCCGCCAGTAAAACACATTTCGATCTTCAATTAATCGCCGAGGCGTTTAGAAACGTTTAGATCGGTCGGTCTCGTTCCTCGAGCAAGCCCGAAGCGTCGATTTCTCGCATGGAAAAAAAAAAATTATCTCGTTCGTGTATCGACAAATGTGTCTGTGATATGAGAAACGTATCTTTAAAAAAAAAAAAAAAAAAAAACGAATTATATTGCGTTTCTCCGCACAAATGCCGAAATACATTTTGATAGTACACAGTAAACAAATAATTTTGCAAAAGCGGAATTTGGAATTTCGTAAAATTAATTTTGTTGCAGAAGTGAGAAATTCGTGTGTTCAGGTTTGAATATGCAAAACTGTCCTTTTTATTTATCGTGTCATTGACACTTTTAGTTTGTACTTTTGTTCGTAAAACTAGAGCCGCATGGTGCGATCGAAAAATGCACATTTCAAAAATTGTTGAATATTTGTGGACAATAAGTTGTTATAAAACGTGTACATTTTTTTACTATGTACAGTGTACTGAAAAAAAAATTAATGAACGTGATTGGAAGTTTTTTTTTTACATAAACTGTCTCTCTAAAATTTCAAACACATGTGCAATGCTTGCACACATGTGTTGCAAGCTTACAGTAAAATTTTTATTTTCAATCAATTTTTTTTGTAAATTTCAGGCGAACGATTTATAATTTTAATATCTGGTATTTTTATTCTACAAAAAAAGTACATTAATGTTCGATTAATCTACGCAATGTAAGCAAATTTGAAGTGCATTGAATTTACAATGTATTTTTAGAGCGTAAGCTAGGATGAAAATCGACGACCGATAATCAAGCGTGTAAAACGTGTAACATGCGTGACACGCCTTTTTCATTCTCAAACGTCGATACATTCCGAACATACAATTTGTTTCAACATTCGATTCCCCGTTCTTCCCGAGGTTCCGGAAGCTAAATCTAAACAAAAAACATTTTAAAAAATAAGAATAACCAAGTCATATCCTTGACCCTTTTTTTTTTGTATAAAATGTTTCTCAAAAATTTCAAACGCGCGTGCATTAAAAGTTTCCAGTAAACATTTTATTTCCATTAAAACATTTTGTTAAATTTCAGGCGAAAGATTTATAATTTTAACATCTGGTATTTTTATTCTACAAAAAACGAACGACATTAATATTCAATTAATCTACAATTTACGATATAAGCAAATTTTAAGTGCACTAAATTGACAATTAATTTTTACCCCGTAAGCCAGGATGAAAATCGACGACCGACAATCTAATATATAAAACGTCTAACATGCGTGGGAGGCCCTTTTGATTTTCAGCCCTCGATACACTCCGAACATACATTTAGTTTCTACATTCGATTCCTCGTTCTTCCGGAGCTTCCGGAAGCTAAATCTAAAAAAAAGATTAAAAAAAAATAAAAATAACCAAAAGTCCCATCCTCGACCCTTCCTCTCTCTCTCTCTCTCTCTCTCGAGGGCTGCACCGGCCTCTTCCAGCCGGCAGGATAAACGATTCGGTGGTTCGAGAAGCGGTGAAGTAGCCTCTCGTGTAAGCGTGGTAGCAAATCCCGGGGAACGCTCACAAGTATATCGTGCCCGGAGGGCTTCCCGTCCGTCGAGGCCGGTCCGTCTTGGGCCCGGCGTTCGCTACCAGTTGCCGAACCGGCGGCGAAGCGAGCGCGAATGGGGTCGCGGTTCTCCGGTCCGGCTGGTCCAGCGGCAGCTGGAATATAAAATATGATCTAAAACGCAGTCCGCAACGAGGAAATCGGTCGGCGAGTCTCGCAGTGTGCGTGCGTGTCGCGCCGAGCGTACAAAGTAAGAGCCTTCGACGGTGAAGCGTGGCGTTGGTACGAGGGAGCTTTGCGATTCCACGGATGGCGTCTACGCTGGAGGCTGCGGCGACGGCCGGACGGGCAGCTCTTCGAGTCTCCAGCGGGCACGGGAACGCCGCAGCTCCGTCGTCGTCGTCGTCGTCGTCGTCGTCGTCGTAGCACCGAACGGCGCTCTTGTGAATGCGGTCCTCGAGGCATTTATGCCAGTAGCTCGAGGCGCTTATAAATAAAAGGGAGCGACTACAGTGCCAGTCGGGTTATATAGTATCGCGGGTTTTACGGTGACGGTGGAGAGGACGCCGATCTCCGTGCGTGAGCCCGAGCGCGGTGAGCTCTCGTCGCCGATTCAATTATTCCGCGATTACAACGCGACCGCGTCGCGACGACGGCGACGTACTCGCGAGAGAGCTCCGACTTCTCTTGTGCGCCTCGACGTGCGCGCGAGCGCTCACCCCGCTGTTTCTTCGATTGTGGTTGTAAAGTCGGCTTTACAGTATTTCTCGAAGTTGCCTCGGTGCACGCTCGACGACGACGAGTGTCTTTGTATCGTCGGTGTTACCTCATACATGCATAGAAATATTTTTATATTTATTTTTCTCATCTGAGTCTCGGACTTTTTATCTGCCGCAATGTTTATCCATCTTTCTTGCAATCCCATTCATTCTTTATTTCTTCGGTGTTGCAGCTCGACTCTCACGGTTGCATTCCGATGTGGAAAAGTGTGCGGGGAGCGCTGTCTCTCGATCATTATACATACAATCTTACGTCCACTTCTTTCGCGTGTCCCGAGAGACATCAGCAGGCGAGCGCGGACTGCAAGTACTGCTTAGCGTGCCTTCGAGGAGCGCTATTTTCGCGAACGAACTTGTACGATGGCAATTTTTGTGTCCGATCATTCCGAGGAATGGTACGGCACGGAGACGCAAAAAAAAAAAAAAAAAAAAAAAAAAAATGAATCGCCCGCTGCGGAACGGCAGGAATTTCTTCGTTAGCGTAAGTAATTTGCCTACGCTGTACTGCGCCAACAACCCGAGTAGAAATTCAGTCAGGCTGTGCCTGATGTCTTATCAGGGCTAGCTCAGGTATTGTTAAGGCATGACCGATCAAGCGGGCCGGATATCAGCCGGATCCGGGGCACGTCAAATATCGCGTAAGGATCTTCTTATTAGGACAGCTTGCCCGTAACTCGCATCGGGGCCACAATAAATTATCGTAAGGCATGCCGTGATAATGTTTTGGTCGCATTATCGGGTAGAATATTGTCTGATGTGTTGTCAGGGCTACATCAGGTATCAGTAAGGCATGATGGATCAGGCTGGCCAGGTAGCACCCTGATCCGGGCCAGGTCAAGTATCGTTAAGAGTTGCCCTATCAGGTCAGCCTGATGTCGCCAGCATCACGGCCGGATCAGGTTATAATAGGTCATGCCTCTTCTTGTCTGATCAGGCTCGTCAGACACCATATCGTGGCCACATTATGTAAGAAAAAGGTTTGCCCGATTAATCAGATTTTTTAGATTTTGGACTTTTTGAACATTCGTCATGACCCGTCTCGCGATACACAATTTCGAGATAATTGACTAACATTATTACCTGATATTATTACCTCATGTTTTTGACATCTTCAATGGCGTTGATTTATTTAATGGGGTTTTTTTTATTATTTAATGAATTTATTGATCATGTTAAATCATGAGATAAAAATAAAACAAAAACTATTGTTGATTAATAATTGTAATCAAAATTAATTATATTTGCCGGATATGGGCCAGATCAGGCTGATAGGGCAGGCCTGATATGAGCCAGCTTCCAGCCTGAATAAATTTCTACTCGGCAAACTATGGACGGCAAATAAGGTTTGCGCGATTGACAAACCATTTCTTGTCGACAAAAGTCTATTGAAGCTTCGGTGATCATTTTACAATTTTTTTTTTTTTGTCAATAAACCGTACATTTGAATAACAAAAAATTGTCAAATTTACAAGAAAATTGGTTTGAACGTTCGTGGGTGAGAAATATTTTTTTTAAAGGTACTGACAAATTTCGATCATTTATACTTTCGCAGCAGGCAACTTTTATCGCTGCTTTTAAGCGCTGAAATAAATCATTGGCAGTCGCCTTTTTGGTAATAATTTTGGTAGTAAGAAAAACCATTTTTTTTTGTCTGCTCTACATATATGGGAGTAACAATTTGCACACGGTAAATAAGGTTTGCGCATTCAACAAACATTTCTTGTCCAGAAAGATCGGCGATGCTTCAGTGATGATTTTACAATTTTCTTTGTGTCAATGAACCGTACGGTTGAATAACAAAAAAAAAATTGTCAAATTTGCAAGAAAATAATTTTGAATGTTCGTGAACGAGAAATGTTTATTAAATGTACGAAAATTTTTGAATCTTTTCGCAGCAGGTAACTTTTTTGGCTGCTGCATCAACAAATCATTAGCAGTCTTCGTGTCCGTATTAATTTAGTCACTAAAAAAAAAAAAAAAAAAAAATCCATGAGTAAAGTACGATATTGCATCCTCGAACGACCAGTTCAGTCTGCGACGCTTCAGTGATAATTTTAATAAATTTCTGTTTGTCCATAAACGGTACGTTTGAATAATTTAAAAAATTCTCAAATTTACAAGAAAAAATTGTCGAACCTTCGTGAACGAGAACACCTTTTTAAATGTGCAGATGAATTTTGACCGGCCATCTTTGCGCAACAGGCAATTAATTTGACTGCCGCATCAATCATTAGCAGTCCCCGTTTCCTTAATAATTAACTTACTAAAAAAAAGGCAATTTTTTTGCATGGCTAAAGTACAATCCTGCATCCTTGATGGCCGCATTACCGTCCGAGTTCGCTCTGTGGAAGAGAGAAAATTTAGCGCTTCCTCGAGGCAAACATCCTCACCCAGAGCCCGCGGGTTCGGGCGTCTAGCGGGACGATCATTCGCGACCACACCGTGTGCCGGCGCACGCGAGGCCGTCGCGCATTATCGTCTCCTCCCCTCTCGGATCCTCCCGATTGGATGGTATTAGGCTTCGGTTTATACTGCACTCGACAAGTATTACGGATACACAGTCTGCGGCTCGGTATCTTCCGTGACCGAGAGAGAGAGGAATCTCCCCGGTCTGCGTTATCGCGATATCATTGCGGCTCGCTCGCGCGCATGCGCGGGCGCGCGCACCTCCGAGTCCCGGTTGCGCGCACGTCGCTCGGGCGCGATAGATAAGCCACCGCGCAGATCTGATTAGCGCAACGGACATGCTAGTGTACATTATACACGCTCTCTTCTCTGCCCTACACGCTCTCTCCCACGCCCTCGCTCTATAACCACTATAGAACCGCGCATACAACACGTATGCGGCTGGTGTATCGCACTGGGCTCGGCGAAGCTCGGACATACTCGCGCCGATTATCGAACTTCGCGGATGTCTCGTCGAGGGCAATTTATCTCGCAATCAATTCATTCGGTAATTCATTCGCGAGGGAAGTAATGAGGGTTGTTATTAATTATTGATAATTTCTAAAATTTCGAGATACGCGATTTGAGAAACACACAGTAGAAAATAATATTGTAAAATCCGAAGACGAAATTTTCGTAAAAATAACTTTGTTAAATAAGTGACAAACGAGTTTGTCGCTTATTTGAATACACGAAGCTTGTCCCTTTATTTCCCGTGTCATTGACAATTTTAGCTTGCACTTTTGTTTGTAAAAGTTGAAAGTTATGAAATAAAAAATTGTGGACGATTGTGGATAAATAAGTTGTAGTAAAAGGTGTAAACTTTTTTTTTTTACTATGCACCATAATGTCAAGATCGAAGAAAATGACGATTTTTTTATTACGTTTTTGGCAAGTAATTGCAATTTTTTGGCGAACAATATATATAGGGAAGTGTCTTGGAGCGTCCGATGTGTAATTATGTGAAGTCTTCGAACTGGGAGATCAAAGAAGTGTGCAGGTAACAGCAGGTATAACTAAATGCAGAAAAAAAAATTAAATAAACAAAGGTCAAAAATTTCGACAAACGCGATATGCCAAACCGCCACGTCAGGACTTAAAAAGATCTCGATTTTTTTTTTTTCATCTACTGATTATAATTTTTGGACGAATAATATTATGCATGGAAGTATCTTTCAGCGTCCGATTTATAATTATCCGAAGTTCTCGAGCTGTGAGATCAAAGACGTGTGTTACAGCAGATATTACTAAATGCAAAAAAAAAAAAAAAACAAGAATTAATATAATAAAGGTAACAAATTGTCTAAAATTTCGACAAATGCGAACGCCAAACCGCCATGTGAGGACTTAAGAAAAATCTCGATTTTTTTTCTTCTACCGATTATAATTTTTGGACCAATAATATTATAGATGGAAGCATCTTCCAGCGTCCGATGTGTAATTATCCGAAGTTCTCGAGCTGTGAGATCAAAGACGTGTGTAACAGCAGGTATAACTAAAAGCAAAAAAGCAAAAAAGAAAAGAAAAAAACAACAAATACAGCGAACAATCGACCAAAGGGACCTGCGGAGATGATGCTGCTGCTGAGGACGAGCGTCACGCTTTTACGTCGGGTTGAACGGTTGTCCGAGAGAAGAATCGCGGGTATTAGAGAGCGCATCTAAAAGGCGGTACCTTGGTGAATTTGCGTGAAACGACGCTTCGCGCTTCGGACCAGTGCGAATGGGTCTAAGGCGAATCGGCTAGCCGAACCATCGAAGAACCGCAGGAGGTTCTTCATCTCGCGTGATGGATATAAAGCGACGCTCGTACACTCCACAGGAAAGTATGCATTTAGTACAGTGATCATAGCTGCCGGTACGTACAGTTGATTCGGTGGCTAAACATAGATGAAGAGGGTAGTCGGAATAAGGAAGAAATAAGAATCGCACGAGAGCTCGGCTGCACTGGAGATAGGCTGAAGAAGCTTCGTGTATGTTGCGGTGGAACATGGGGAGTTCCAAGTCTGGAAGGATCGGAGAGGATCGGAGAGGAGCGAAGAAGAGGGCCGAGAGTTTCTGATGCGCTCCGGTGGCGGCCAGGCAGGCAGCCTTGAGCCAGTGAGACTGGTTTGTGTTTTTGCTACCATAGTTTCCATCCTTCGAGACACTCTTCGGTAGTCCATCCTTCTTCGATTCTTTTATCACTTTTTACTTCCACCTCCGTGTGGGGCTTCCTTTCTTCTGCTTCTTCTTCTTCTTCTGACTCTTCTCCTCGCGACGCTCTTTTCTTCGTCACTTACTTCAGACCCATTCGCATTCGCGGTTTTTCCCGATGGTCTTACCGCGGTGTCGGAACCGTGTTGCTGTTGCAACTTTTCATCGGTACTAACAATCGGTGACTTGCAACAGGGTGTAGGCAAGAAACGAAGACAAAGTTGCAATTTCTTTTAGTACAGTAAAATCCCAATCAATCCCGGAATGCTCAGGACCAAAGAGTTTCCGGATAATAAAAATCCCGATTAATCGGCACTGGACAGCGAAAGTATATAAGTCAATAACGACTAATGATACAACTTTATTTTGACTAGTTAGAATGACATTTCGTACAACCTGCATTTAATTGTTAAATAGTGTGAACTGGAAGGTAAAGCTTTGAATCTTTTTTTTCATTATTAGTACGTAAACTAGTCTTTTTTTTGGAAGCACTCAGTGACTTTGGTTTGCTTCTTGCACTTCCTTCAATTTTCGTCTATCACCTGTTTCATATTTCCGAGCTCCAAGATTATAAAAAAAACCTCGGAAGACACACGGTTAATTCGCTCGCTGGTTAATCGGGGTTCTACAGTAGTATTTAGTAGTGGATTTATTGACAATATTCCCGATGGAACAAATTTTTGTGCACAGTGTTGTGCATTACATAGTATAAGTTGTCATGAGAATATAAATATATCGCCAATTGGCCATCGACCCAAGTCCTTTAGCTAAAATTTATTTTATTTAGCGACCTTCGATTCCGATTAAAGAATGTGACGTGTGAATTTCAACCGTAAGTGGCGTTATACCGGAAACAGGTCACTCCCGCTTTGAAAATCTAATTTTTCGACCGGAAGTGACGTACCAAAAATCCGTAATTTTAGGTCCGAGAATAATTCCACCATTAATTTTGCGGTAATTCCAGTAGTGTAAAGCACTCCAACCTCCTCGAAGAGAGGCCTAGAGAGCATTAATCGGATGGAGGACGTTGATGATCCGCGCTCAAGGAATTGTCCCTGCTCGAGGCCGACGAGAATCCAAGATACAAATCTCTCTCGATGAGATCAGTGAACACAACCATCGAGAGCTCTCTACGTCGCGGCAATGAAAAATAACGGAAATGCCTTTGGAAACCACGAAGATCCGTCTTCTAGGATTTTAATTACGCCGTACAAACGGCGGCTGGGACGATGGACCAAGCGCGTAAACTATTGCACGGGGGGGGGGGGGTTTGGGTCACGTCGGTGAACCATAAAAATTCCACGGGTTAAACGTCGAGTCGCCCGGGTCTCAGGATCGTCTTAGTTTTAGTCATGGTCGTCGAGTAGACGACGACGCGACGACGTATAAGCCCTCCATTGGATCCCATAAAAAATTTCTTCCGGCGAGCCAAATTACCGAACTCTTTCTCGGTCTCTCAGTCTCTTTTAACTTTATTTCCCCCCTCACCCCCCCCCCCCCCCGTCCCCCCTTCCCCCCTGGGCCTCCGTGCGCACGTCCGGCAGCGGCATTAAACGCTACACGAACTTTGGGTCCTCGCGTCTTCTCTCATTCACGGCTCGACACCGCTGCCGCCGTTCGCCGCTTTAAGTAACTCGATTCTCTATACCTCTCTTCACTCGTGTCCGGAGTTAAGGACCTGCGCCTTTTTTTCTAGCCGTTCGTTCTACCGTTCCATCGTAAAAAATCCCGCCACCAAAATCGAATACCGACGGTTATAATGACAATAAAAGACTCTCATTATAATCGTTTATTATAGTATACGTGCCATATTATATACAGGTGCATCGGGGCGTTTAATGCGCTCAGAAATAAATTGAGGCTGGTCAAAGGGGCAAAAATAATCGTTATCAACTTCATTTTTTTTTTTTTTTTTACTACTGACACGACTTTCCTCTTCAAGTACTCAGCTAGAAGTAGGAGAGAACGGGGCAAAATGCGCTCAGAAATAAATTGAAGCTGGTCAAAGGGGCAAAAATAATCGTTATCAACTTCTTTTTTTTTTTTTTTACTACTGACACGACTTTCCTCTTCAAGTACTCAGCTGCAAGTAGGAGAGAACGGGGCAAAATGGGACGTCTCAAAATGATCGGAAAATTGCGTTCTTAAAAAAGCAATTTTCCAATCATTTTAGGACGTCTCATTTTGCCCCGCTCTTCCCTGACTTAAATGCTAAAAAATTATTCGAAAAGTATTTTTATCCGCGCCGAATGGGAATTTAAGAGCTTTTTTTTTTAACCCAAGTGCGGCATCGTTAATCGATAAAAAAAAAGCGAAGCTTTATTTATACGCAGCCTCGTGCGAAACACTTCGAGATTTTTCTTGCCGTGAATTTTTATTTTACTTATCCTAATGTAAAGAATAAAACGAGAGACATGTCTTGAATCCGTACTTTACGCACGGTCGTGTACATGTGTACACACGAGAATCCCGGTTTTCTTCGAGTCTTAACTGCCCGTTAATAAATCGGTATATTCATAGCTTCGTTTTTATCCTCCATCCTCCGTCGTAATTTTTATTATTATCATAATTACCGACTATCGTAAATCGAGCCCGAGATTGCTGACTCCAATCCGCACGGAATAGATACGCGCTAGCTCTCCCAATCGTGAGAATTACTCGTAATTTCCCGACGTTATATAAAACTCGGAATTTCATCGTTCCTCTAAAATCTCGCCGCGTACGAACGATATTACCTCGGTCTTTCCTCTTTCGCCTTTCTCATCTCTCGTTCAACCAAAAACCCCGCGCATGTGTCTTCGCACGTACACTTCGTACAGCCGGGCGCTCCTTTTATTTTCATTCTTCATTTATAAATCGGCATCGTCTTCTTTTTACCCTCCTTTTTTTTTTTTTTTTCTCTCTCATCCTCCTCCTCCTCGTGCATCTCCACCTCGCGAGATGGACCCGAAGGTTCGGCGCTGCGGCCTCGCCGATATCTATACAACACGCGCCGCACCGGACAGGTTGGCCGAGCCGCGATGCACGCTGCACCAAGCGTCCGGCCATCGGCTGGGAGTGCACGGAGAGACCGAGCTTACCTGGGACCACTCGCGATCGACGCGTAGCATTCCACAGTCGGGTTCTTCTTCGTGCCAACCCCTCTTTTCCCTCTTTATATATCTCTCATTCTCATCCTCCCGTTCGCCTCCGAGGAAATATGCCTCTCGCGAGGAATCTGTTCTTATTAACGGACGCTCGCTGCCGGTTCCATCGTCGTGGTATTCGGGCGCGTCGCATCGCGCGCCGTCGAGGAAGAGCGACCGATGAGACCCTCCTGCGCGATTCGAAGGATCAATGGGAGTCCGGCATTAACGTCCGAGTAACAGTACAACCCCGCATACTAACTGCCGGATTATCGCCCGCGTCTTCGAGTCCTCATTCACCTGTTCCCTCGTCCGTAATCAAATACGCCATAAAGAAAGTCGCCCGCTCGGATATGCGCGCGTTGTGCGCCGAGCGCGGGAGAGACTCCGAGCTCCGAGACGAGGCTCTCGAGGACTCTCCGCGCGATCCTCCCCGACGCTGTTCACTTGTCCATCGCGGATTCCAGGAACTCGCGGTGCCGCCGCGAGAACGAGAGGCGCACGCATTATAGAAACAGTAGGGAGTATACGATTATTGCCGGTAAGTACCCGCTCCTGACGGAGCTGGCGCGGACCAACAGGATCATCCTAGACAACGAGAGCCGACTAGCTCTCAGTTTCTCCGCACGTAAAGTCAGCAAAGCTCGGAGCGTTGGTTTCCGTCGTTTATATTATACGGGCGGGTTGCGTTGTCGCTCCCGTACTCACCGAGCCTCCCAGTGAGATTTATATATTAAGGTAACAGGGTTCCATCCATAAGCCATTCTTCTTTCAGAGAATGTACTTACCGATGCGTTTGGACATTCTAAGGGGATTTTAAGTATGTGTATGTGAATGCCTGTGTGAGCACGAAAGGATGGAAGGATGGAAGGATGAAAGGATGGGAGGATGGGAGGATGGGAGGATGGGAGGATGGGAGGATGGGAGGATGGGAGGATGGAAGGATGGAAGGATGGAAGGATGGAAGGATGGAAGGATGGAAGGATGGAAGGATGGAAGGATGGAAGGATGGAAGGATGGAAGGATGGAAGGATGGAAGGATGGAAGGATGGAAGGATGGAAGGATGGAAGGATGGAAGGATGGAAGGATGGAAGGATGGAAGGATGGAAGGATGGAAGGATGGAAGGATGGAAGGATGGAAGGATGGAAGGATGGAAGGATGGAAGGATGGAAGGATGGAAGGATGGAAGGATGGAAGGATGGAAGGATGGAAGGATGGAAGGATGGAAGGATGGAAGGATGGAAGGATGGAAGGATGGAAGGATGGAAGGATGGAAGGATGGAAGGATGGAAGGATGGAAGGATGGAAGGATGGAAGGATGGAAGGATGGAAGGATGGAAGGATGGAAGGATGGAAGGATGGAAGGATGGAAGGATGGAAGGATGGAAGGATGGAAGGATGGAAGGATGGAAGGATGGAAGGATGGAAGGATGGAAGGATGGAAGGATGGAAGGATGGAAGGATGGAAGGATGGAAGGATGGAAGGATGGAAGGATGGAAGGATGGAAGGATGGAAGGATGGAAGGATGGAAGGATGGAAGGATGGAAGGATGGAAGGATGGAAGGATGGAAGGATGGAAGGATGGAAGGATGGAAGGATGGAAGGATGGAAGGATGGAAGGATGGAAGGATGGAAGGATGGAAGGATGGAAGGATGGAAGGATGGAAGGATGGAAGGATGGAAGGATGGAAGGATGGAAGGATGGAAGGATGGAAGGATGGAAGGATGGAAGGATGGAAGGATGGAAGGATGGAAGGATGGAAGGATGGAAGGATGGAAGGATGGAAGGATGGAAGGATGGAAGGATGGAAGGATGGAAGGATGGAAGGATGGAAGGATGGAAGGATGGAAGGATGGAAGGATGGAAGGATGGAAGGATGGAAGGATGGAAGGATGGAAGGATGGAAGGATGGAAGGATGGAAGGATGGAAGGATGGAAGGATGGAAGGATGGAAGGATGGAAGGATGGAAGGATGGAAGGATGGAAGGATGGAAGGATGGAAGGATGGAAGGATGGAAGGATGGAAGGATGGAAGGATGGAAGGATGGAAGGATGGACAAATCAGTGTACACACATAGTTAGTTGTAGAAATAATGAGACAAGGAGAAATCATCACGAAACGAGTGATAGATAACTCGAATTTGTCAAGAAGATAACTATTCATTCATGGGTCAAAGCACTCTTTTCTGCTCTTCAATCTATTACATGAGCGCGAATATAATATACATCAGTGAAAAGAATATTTATCGATAATCACCGTTCGCGCGGTAAGCTTGTGTTTTGCAAATTCTCGTTGCATACATTCGTCATGATAAACAGTAAAAATAAAAATAAAAACAATGTCTTAAAATATTTAAAAAAGATGCGGATTGTATCTCCGAGAGTGTAATATATACGAGAGTGTATTAGCATGAGAAAAAGGCCTGGCTTCTCTCACGGCGCGGACGTTGTAAAAATATTTAAATAGCACGGGTAAGTTGTACACTCGGGAGGCTCAGCGTACGGTATAATAAACTATTGTGTACAACAATGTAGTGTACACTCTGCGTACGATAGAGCGAGCCGTATAGGTGGCACGCGGTAATTACATGGCTACCGTTTCGAGTCACATCCTGCTCGTGTAATTTGTACTAGTAAACCACTACCACTGCCGGCGCTGCCGCGTTACACCAGAAGTGGCCGGAGAAATTTTCCCCCGTGCGTACGTACGATCATTGACTGCTCGTCGGGGCGAGAGAGTCGGTGTATAGTGTATAATAATGGTCGGTAATCAGTAATGGTCTCTCCTGGCCGAAGCCATTGCAGTACTTTGCAACCGAACAAAGTACTGTGATGCGCTTGCATCTTCGCGAGCAACGCGTCCAGCGGCGAATACACACAAAGTTACTAACTAAGGAGGAGCTGTTCTTCCGCGTATCGGTAAAGTGTGGCAAATGAGCTCTCCAAATCATCGGTTTCTGTTTCGATTCGTGGCTTTCCACGGAAACCTTTTAATTGCAATTATACTTGCGACGTATCACACATATTCTTTGATCCACTTTCCTCTATTCCATAAATCTTTTGAAGAAAATTTTTTTTAAATTCTCTGTAACGTCACTTTTGGTTTGCAAATCTCACTTTTAAATCGAATGTGACGTCACGCAGGGAAATTTCAAATCTGTTGTGACGTCACATTCGGTTTCAAAATCTATTTTCAACCGGAAGTGACATCGTACGGCAAAACGTCACGTCCGGTTTCAAAAATATCAGTTTTCGGCCGAAAGTGACGTAATACGGCAAGGCGCAACTTCCGGTTTATAAATCTTAGTTTTCTTTTTTTATCGAAAGTGACGTCACATTCGGTTTCAAAATCTGTTTTCAACCGGAAGTGACGTCACACGGGAAAACGTCACTTCCGGTTTCAAAAATATCAGTTTTCGGCCGGAAGTGACGTAATACGGCAGGCGAGTCGCAACTTTCGGTTTATAAATCTTAGTTTTCTTTTTTTTAATCGAAAGTGACGTCAGTTCGTGGTTGAAAATGTTTGTTTTCAACCGCACGTCACAGTTTTCTTAGATGACGTTACTTCCGGTCAAAAACAAAAATGTTCAAAGCGGAAGGGACGTTTTTCCGTACGACACCAGTTCCGACATGTGTTTAACATCGACGACAATTTCAATGACATTTCAGTCGGAATTTTTTGAAAATTTAACTGTTTGCTTTTTGTAAAATTTTAATTGTCCTCTTTCGCTAACGACATACGAATGAGCGAAATTATTTGTGATGCGATAATCATTGTATCGAGTTCGAGGACAGCGAGAGCGTCGAGACGACGCGATTGCAAAATTCTCACAGGGATTTTATACCTGCGAAAGCCACCGAGCGAACGTTTGCACAGGCAGGCGGTTCAATCGTCGGCGATATCGCGATTAAGAGCGAACGATGACGCAATAATATCGTGCGGAAGGAGGGATTGCCCGATGCCTGTGTAAGCGGCAATCGATACCGCTGCACGAGATACTCATACATTTAAATGTGTAATACCCAATGGACGTGTAACTATCGTAAACGGGATAACTTTGACGATAGGCCGGTACACGAGCGAGAATGAACTTCTTCGTGCTCTTCGCGGTAGTTTGTCGGCAACGGTGCGCGCTTCTGGTGGGGTTTTGACGGCGCTCCGAGGAGTGACGTGGCATCCATATAATAATCGATAACGAGGTCGCCACGACTGTGTCGAGTATATCGGAGAGTTAATGCAGAAATACCCGAAGAATCAAGTTCCTTGCCCGGCGAGGCTCTTCTGTATCGCGAGTCAACTTCCTACCATGTTCTTCCTTTTTTTGCGCAAGGCCGCGCAGTTTCTATTTATTTTATGCATTGATTTTTTACTTACTTACTTTTGCGTTTTTGTTTTGTTTTTCTTAACTTATATGTGGCGAGTATATCGGAAAGTTATTGCAGAAATACCCGAAGAATCGAGTTTCTTGTCCGGCGAGACTCTTCCGTATCGCCAGCCAACTTCCGACCTTTTTCTTACTTTTTTGCGCAAGGCCGCGCAGTTTCTATTTATTTTATACATTGATTTTTACTTATTTATTTTTGTGTTTTTGTATTATTTTCGTGTCGATTATATCGGAAAGTCAGTGGAAAAATACCAGAAGAATTGAGTTTCTTGTCCGGCGAGACGCTTTCGTATCCGGAGCCAACTTCCTATCATGTTCTTCCTTTTTTTGCGCAAGGCCGCGCAGTTTCTATTTATTTTATGCATTGATTTTTTACTTACTTACTTTTGCGTTTTTGTTTTGTTTTTCTTAACTTATATGTGGCGAGTATATCGGAAAGTTATTGCAGAAATACCCGAAGAATCGAGTTTCTTGTCCGGCGAGACTCTTCCGTATCGCCAGCCAACTTCCGACCTTTTTCTTACTTTTTTGCGCAAGGCCGCGCAGTTTCTATTTATTTTATACATTGATTTTTACTTATTTATTTTTGTGTTTTTGTATTATTTTCGTGTCGATTATATCGGAAATTCAGTGGAAAAATACCAGAAGAATTGAGTTTCTTGTCCGGCGAGACGCTTTCGTATCCGGAGCCAATTTCCTATCATGTTCTTCCTTTTTTTGCGCAAGGCCGCGCAGTTTCTATTTATTTTATGCATTGATTTTTTACTTACTTTTGTGTTTTTGTTTTGTTTTTCTTAACTTATATGTGGCGAGTATATCGGAAAGTTATTGCAGAAATACCCGAAGAATCGAGTTTCTTGTCCGGCGAGACGCTTTCGTATCCGGAGCCAACTTCCTATCATGTTCTTCCTTTTTTTGCGCAACGCCGCGGAGTTTCTATTTATTTTATGCATTGATTTTTTACTTACTTACTTTTGTGTTTTTGTTTTGTTTTTCTTAACTTATATGTGTCGAGTATATCGGAAAGTTATTGTAGAAATACCCGAAGAATCGAGTTCCTTAGCCGGCGAGACTCTTCCGTGTCCCGAGCCAACTTCCGACCTTTTTCTTCCATCTTTCGCGCAAGGCCGCGCAGTTTCTATTTATTTTATACGTTGATTTTTACTTATTTATTTTTGTTTTTCTTAATTTATTCGTGTCGAGTATGTCGGAAAGTTACTACAAAAATACCCAAAGAATCGAGTTTCTTGCCCGGCGAGACTTTTCCGTATCGCGAGCCAACTTCCGACCTTTTTCTTCCATCTTTCGCGCAAGGCCGCGCAGTTTCTATTTATTTTATACGTTGATTTTTACTTGCTTAATTCATATATGTTTATAATTTCTTTTGTCGCTTTTCCTCATTTAGTCGTGTCGAGTATATCGGAAAGTTACTGCAAAAATACCCGAATAATCGAGTTTCTTGTCCGGCGAGACTCTTCCGTATCGCGAGCCAACTTCCGACCTTTTTCTTCCATCTTTTGCGCAAGGCCGCGCAGCTTCTATTTATTTTATACGTTGATTTTTACTTGGTTAATTTATATATGTTTATAATTTCTTTTGTCGCTTTTCGTCATTTAGTCGTGTCGAGTATATCGGAAAGTTACTGAAAAAATACCAAAAGAATCGAGTTCATTGTCCGGCGAGACTTCTTCGTATGCCGAGCCAACGTGTTGCTGTTTTCTTTCTTCTTTTGCGCAAGTCCGCGTGGTTCCAATTTATATTATACATTGATTTTCGAATTCTTCGCCCTTGTTACAGGACATTCAGTAATTTTTTGCTAGTTACACTCAGTCATTTTTTTGGTAGTATTGTATTCGAGCATTTCTTTCTGTCGAATTCTTTGTAGCGCCTTTCCCCGTGCTCGTCGTTCTATTTTCTGAAGCGCCGTAACCTCAGCACTCTCGCCCTGGAACACCAATAAACGACACTGTCTTTTCTATTCTTACTCACTGAATTCATTGATTTTTTATTACTATCGTCCTTTGATTTTGTTCATTAATTCCTTGCGGTTTTTTTGGGTTTCTGTGCGGCGTTTAGTCTCCGAGGAATTTCATTAATGCCGCGTTTATTTTATTACCAAAGTAACTGTTCACCGCATCCGATAAACTCAGCCGCTAACGATTCTCCTACGTGTGTCATAGATCCGAGAAGAAAAACGGCATAGATCCTTCGCTTCGTGAGAGCCGCAAATTCGGCCGATCACGGCACACAGTGTGGTGTTCGCACAGTCGTACAGAGACACAGAATGCATCGTGCACCATCGGTCGCACGACAAGCCGGCGATAGCTGCCGGTCTTATTATCGAGATATTCGAGAATCGCGGCCGGAAATTCATTGGCAGAGGACTGACACGACGAGCGCGGTACAAAGCTCGCGGGTACAGAAACGAAGACGTGGTCCACGGTCGATCTCGTCCGGCTCGCGGAACCAGATCGAACCGCGACGACGGATGTGTCGTACACAAGTCTCGATATAAGAACGCGAAGGTTGATCGGGAGAGTCCGGAGCGCAGCGAGCGGTCGATGTAACGCCTAATACGAGTTAATTGGACGCCGAGTTTATCGTATGATAGGTTTAGCCGAGCTACCTACAGAGCCGAGCGCGGCCGGCGATGCGGAGAGAAATTCCACCGGCCCGCCCAATTATCGCATTGGGGTCTCTCGCTCTCTCGACTCTCCGGGGCTCAGTACATGTGTACACGTGTACATGCGTCGCGTATGCTGTGTACACACATGCGGCAATGCGACGCGTCGCTCTCCTCGCGCGCGCATTAATTAAGTTATTTTTAAAGGCGCTCCTATGGAAGAGCGCGGTTCTCCGGAGCGGCCAGGATGCGGAGAAACCTTCTCGCCTCCGGGGCTCGCGCGGTCATCTTGAAAGATTTCTACATACGGAGTAATATAGATTTGTATCGAGGGCCGGGAATCGAAAGGGCGTCTCGTCGGACAGTTTAAGCTCGGAGTTACGGCCTTTTGATTCTTGGCTTGGTTCTTTGCATACGGCAATCGTGCAGTCTGAATTTTTTTTTTTTTCTTTTTTTAAGGCAACTCTTGGACAAACTTAGCGGAGAGTCGCGGTTCGATAATCCGACGTTGGCGCAATTAAATTCAGCGTGGAACACGGACGGATTATGAGAGAGGAGCGTCGGACTGTGGACCTCGAGCAGCCGTCGAGCCAAACACCGGAGGTACGACTTTTTCGCATTCGCGAAGAAGCGGCCGAGCCGGAATACCGCTCTTGCTTCCTCCGCTCGCGACGGTCTCAGCGAGTAATTTCGAAGCTTCGAGCCTCCTTGCCGAGGTATCAGAAGAAATGAAATATGTAACCGGCGAAATATCAAGATACATTGTAGGACTGTCGGGGGATTAAGTGTGTTTTTACACGGTTCTCAATGTGCTCGGGGATTTTCTGCGTATCGTACCGTCAAAGTCTCGGTTTGAATTGTTCAACCTCAAAAATTTTCCATGCAATGTTTCTCGAAAACGACTTAAGGTAGTTCTGTCGCTTCGCGCTCATTTCGCATAAGTTCGAGAAAAATGCGAGAACATTGCAAGTACTTTGCGATGGTATAAAAATCTAAAGAAATTCGCGCATATTAAAGGTACTGAAAAGATTAATTTTGCATAATAATAATTTCAAAATATTATTAAAAAATTAAACAAAAAATTAAACAAAAAATTAAACAAAAAATTAAACAAAAAATTAAACAAAAAATTAATTGTTTAACATATTATTCGGCAAAGCAACTTTTTTAAAAATGAAAATGATTCGTTCATTTTTCTGAATACGTATGAATTTTTTCAGAATTTTTCAGTCAACTTTGATTTTTTTTTTATATACGGAAAAAATGTGTGAAAAAACAAAAAAATCAAAGTTGACTGAAAAATCTCCAAAAATTCTTACGTATTCAGAAAAATGAACGAATTATTTTCACTTTTAAAACAAGTTGATTTGCCGGATAATTCGTTGGACAATTAATTTTTTGATAAATTTGTTAATAACATTTTGGAATTATTATTATGCAAAATTAATCTTTTCAGTACCATTAATATGCATGAATTTTTTCAGATTTTTATACGATCGAGAAGTACTTGCAATTTTCTGTCATTTTTCTCGAACTTATGCGAAATGAGCGCGAAGCGACATAGCTACCTTAAGGTAGTTCTGTCGATTGGTGTTAATGTCGCATAAGTTCGAGATAAATGAGATAAAATTGCAAATACTTTGCGATGGTATAAAAATCTGAAAAAAAAAAAAATTCGTGCATATTAATGGTACTGAAAAGATTGATTTCGCATAATAGTAAGTACAAAGTGTTATTAACAAATTATTTAAGAAATTAATTGTTTAACAAATTACCCGGCAACCTAATTTTTTTTTTGTTACGAAAATGATTTGTTCATTTTTCTGAATGCGTATAAATTTTTTTCAGATTTTCAAATTTGCTTTGAATTTTGTGTTTTTCTCGCACATTTTTTCCGTATAAAAAAAAAAAAATTCAAAGCGAATTAAAAAATTCATACGTATTTAAAAAAATGAACGAATCATTTTCATTAAAAAAAAGTTGGTTTTCCGGGAAATTTGTTGACCAATTTTTATTTTTTTTTCACCAATTTCTTAATAACATTTTGAAATCATTATTATGCAAAGTTAATCTTTTAGGTACCCTTAATATGCATGCATTTTTTTAGATTTTTATACCATCGAGAAATATTTGCAATCTTATCTAATTTTTCTCGAACTTATGCGAAATGAACACCAAGCGACAGAGCTACCTTAAGAGGGGATGAAAGTCACGTGACCGCGTCCCAAGAACGAGAGACACACCGTTATTGGCGCTCGCAGTGGAATTAGAGAGACACTAAGAGAGAGTGTTTCACATGGCGTTAAGAGCAGGTGAAATACCACAGTCGGTAATAGAAACTGCAATTAACTTTTTTTCGCGGATGCTAACATCTACGGTAAAAAGAAAGTGTCATTAAGATACATTGTAGTACTGTAGGAGCATTAGCTTTGTTTTTACACGGATTTCAATGTGGTCGTTAATTGTCGTATCGTACCGTCGTACTTTCGCTTCGAATTGGTCAACCTGCAAAATCTTTCGCCAAATTATTCTCGAAAACGACTTAAGAGCAGGTGAAATATGTCGGTCGGTAATAAAGCTGCGATCAACTTTTTTCACGGATGCTAGCATCTGCGGTCAAAAGAAAAGTGTCATCGAAGACGAATAACATGGCAGCTTTCGATAACACTTAGCTTTTGATCGTAAATGTTAGCATCCGTGAAAAAAGTTGATTACAGTTTTTGTCATCAACTGGCCAAGGAAACACCGAGGAAATTAATTTACTTGACGGCCATCGTTTATTTAGATTAAGTAAAATATTTATTTGATTTAACTAACTATTTACTCATTAGAATAAATATTTATTCAAATCAAATAAGCATTTATTTGATTTAAGTAACTATTTATTTACTTAAAATTAATATTTATTTAAAACAAATAAATATTTTACTTAATCTAAATAAATGGTGGTCGTCAAATAAATTGTTTTTCTGGTCGATGAGTGTAGGAAGCGGTTTTACATGCCCTTAAAGGTGCAAAATTTGATGATCCAACCGTCTTTTACAACTGCCTCACGAAGAATTTGAGTTTCTTAAGAGCCCGTGAAACTACTCAGTCGGTAATGAAAACTGTAATGAATTTTTTCAACCACGCCGATCAGAGAATGTCAAAAACATTTCTTACGCTCAGTCAGATTCACATCCGCATCGCTCAAGAATTTTCTTTTAACCGTGAAACGATCAGCAACCTTGGAAAAGGAAATTACAGTTTTTGTTATCGACCGAGCTCGTATTGTCCGAGAAATGTCACATCGCCTTGAGCCGTCTTCGAGAGAAGTCGAATGAAAATGAGCAGCTCTCTTTCTCGACGGTATTGGCAAGTGGCCGTCGATCTGGGAAAGGGCTTTATCAGCCTCCTCGTAGTCGAAAAATGAGTGCGGACACGCGGGCATAAAAACGGCGAAGAAGTCTTAACGAGACGACGTTAAGAGAGATAGACGGGGAAGTTTAAGAGGAAGAAAAAAAAATGAAGAAACAAAACAGAGAGTACGATAATTAACGCCTCGAACTCTCCTCGGGGATCTCGGACGCAGTTGCCTCGCTGCTCCCGGCCCCGAAGAGTTATAACGGTAACGGTCGCACGAGGATAACGATAAGGAGGTGTCGCGGGTTCCTCGTTAGCCTTCGAAGCGGGTCTCTTCCGCCGGTCTTACTCTTCGTCTTTCTCCCGTTTCCTTCTAGTATCCCATTCGCTCGTTGTATCTCGAACACAAGACGCGACTCGGCACTAACCGCGCGAAAGTCCCCTCTCGCACGCCGAGCCGAAACACTCTTCGTCCTCGCTCCCAATCTCTCATCGAGTCGCGATCTCTTAATTTTCGTCACGACTTCCACATTTCGCCGTCTGCCGGAGCAAAAACGACACCGTTTAGGTCTTAAAATCCGTGACGGAGTGCCACCCTTCTCGTCCCTCCCCATATATTTACGCTACCTTTTCGTAAACCGTGGATAAGGTGCGAAGAGGGAATTAGGACGGGTGCGAAGAAGAGTAACAAGAAAAATACGTGAAAGGTGTCTGCGAGGAACATGCCTTGGCGTCTCGGGGCGGATTCTCACGAGCTCCTGCGGAGGAGACGAGCGCCCTCGGTCACGTTTCCTAATTGCGGCGCATCGCTAGAATTTATTTCGGGGTGGGCCGCGCCGAACCGCGGTCCTTTTCCTCTCGTCCTTTCCCCCCCCGAACTTTTGGGTGGGTGGACGCGTCGTGTCCTCGGTCTCTTCTCTCCCCGCAGAAGAGGAATGACGACGATCGGCTCGTCGCCACATATCTCTCGGCTATCTCTCTGCCGGGTCACTCAGGTATTCCTCGGGATTTCTAGAGCCGCCAAGGGCAACCGCTGGCCCAACCGGCAGGGAAATACAAGTCCCAAAAGATTAAACTCCCGGGAGCTTAGTCACGCTTCGCAATGAGCATCAGGAAGCTAGAGACACGACCACGACGGCTTCAACGGCGGTGAGTTTTTCACACGCGGAGATCGGCCGGCTCGGTTGTGTGCGAGCGCTCGCGCACGCTTCAACTCCTCGGTTCTAAAGGGGGGCGAGAGCCTATTACGCGTCGTTATTGGGCCCTAATGGGCGCGCAGCTTCGGCGAGCCACGCTGCAAGACGCGCCAACACTTCAGCAATGAATTGTATATGCTGATTATCGGGTTACCAATAAACGCGCCGCGACTGAACCTTCTTCCCCCTGGCGAGCGCTATCTACGCAGATATACACCTGTTGGCTGAAAACTATTTTAGACATGTTTACTTCGAGTGTTCGGTGTGTACGAAAGCGTTTATGCCGGGAGTAAATTCTACTTGTCTGGTCTCCGATGTGCGTGTCTGCAATTTGTAATCCTCCAAGTAGGTGGTTACCAATACACTTGGGTGGTTCTTGAGTTACGCACCAAACTATTATCGTACTCTCACTCCTTCGCGGTTACGATTCGCGGAGGTGTATTACCGACGGCGGCGATAGGGGATAGCGGGGCAAAACGTTATCGTGGGTTAAAATGGACCGAGAAAATACGCAGACTCTCATGATCGCACCCAGAAAAAAAAAAAAATGTATTCAAACCGAATAAAATTTATTTGGAGCAAATAAAATTGCTTATTTTAATATGGGCTTAATAGAGTTTTATTGAAATCTAATAGATTTTATTGGATTTCAATATCGCATATACTTGAATCAAGTGAAAATATCCTTGAGTCAAATAAAAAATTCAATTAATTCAAATAAAAATATTCTAATATCCGATTTTATTGACGCGAATCAAAAGGAGAAGTGTCAGTTAGCATTTTAATTTTCAGAAGTATCAGTTAACATTTTATTTTAGGTGAGACTTCTCTTTTTGATTCCCGACACACCTAACATTTTTATTTTATGTGAGGGTTCTCTTTTTGACTGCCGATTGCCTGAACGGGAGAAAGACGGGAATTATGCACTTAATACCAAGAAAATACGCAAACTCGCATGGAGTTTGCGAATTTTCTTGGTGTTGAATGTTCTCCGAATCGACAAAAAATTACTTGACACAATTTTACTAACAATTTCTCTTAAATCATGATCTGTGTCCTTTTTTAGGGTTTTTTTTTATGTGTGGCATTTATGATTTGATATGATTTGGCAGTTGCAATTCATTAAAATATGGACTGAAGTGGTAAAACGGATCAACGGATGTTGATAGAAATGTAAATTTCGGAAAACTAAAGCTTCGTCCGCTTATTTGTATCGACAACGGGGATGTATTTGTAAATTTGCAAAAACCGAAGGGTTAAAAGTGGTGAACATGGTAAAACGGTCCTCGTCAAAACGGGCCCGTGTCCTGAAATTTCGCATCAAGTTTTCCTTCTGTGTATAGCGTTGATATGATTTCGGGTTGTATCTATTAACGTGGGGAATATGGACCGGAGTGATAAAACGGACCAATGTGTGTTGATGGAAACGTAAATTTCGATTACTCCGAAACTGCGTTCGCTTACTTGTATCGAAAACAGATGAGGTATTTCAAAATGAATTAAAGTTAAGGTGAAAGTGGTGAATACGATCCACCACTATTCGTCCATTAATCGACGAAACATAGACCGGACCATATTCACCACTCTTACCCTGTCACGTCGTAACTCTCTTGCAGTGGAACAAGACCGAAATTTTCCGACGACTACACTGTTAACGTTACGCACAATCCGGACGCAATCTGCAGTCTATAAGCTCTTCAAACCTTTCGAGCGCATTACACATATCGTCCCGTACACGAACGCGATCGTGATCGTCGAACAAAAGAGGGGGGGTTTTTTTTTTTCTGAAACCCGATCGTCTCGATTAACAAAACCTTTCAATCCTTCTTACCCTGCTCTCCCCTATCCATCGTGTTCCTGTTTGCACTTTTACGTCACGCCGAGCCGGCATCAAGGGGGGCAAACACAGCGCGCATCGGGGACGCATCTGGACCGTGCACCGAATCGCATCGTGGCGCGCATGCGCGCATCATCGTTATTATTCTCGATTCGTGCCATAGGCGAACTATTGCGACTGCGAGCTGCTCGACGAGTGTCAATGACGGAGGGTGAAGCTGCACCTGTGTAACTCGGCGAAAAACGAGAGTGACGATGAATGAAGCCCTGCCGGAGGGCGGAAGCTGTTCAGAAGTGCAGTGCGGCAGCTCCGTCTGCGGAGAGCAGGATTGGCAAGGTACATGAACAAAAAAAAAAAAACGGGAACGAACAACGACATTGGGGAGAACCCGATCGGTGGCCAAGGGCTAGTTCGTGTATGCAATGCCCGAGTGTTTTTTAAAGGGGTGCACGCGCACGGCCGAAGGGGCCGGTGAGGGTGCTGCACGGTATGCAAGGTTTCTTGCCAAGTGGAATGTTCCGTTCCTGTTCGGACGGATTCGCAGTTTTTTCGCTATCAACCGTATGGGCAAAACCTTTTGAACATAATTTTGAACCAAAACAATGAAATTACCAATAAACCAAAACAATGCAATTACCAACAAACCAAAACAATGAAATTACCAATAAACCAAAACAATCGAATGCCCAACGCTTGGCCAATGTTCGGCCAAGTATCGGTTCGCCAATGGTTGGTTTGACAAATTGCGGCCAATGCTCGGCCTCGTTTGACTCACCAATTGTTGGTTAGTCGATTTGAGAACAATGGTCGGCCGAGTGTTTGCCCACCATTGGTTGATTTGACAATTGGCGGTCAATGCTTGGTCAAGTATTGATTCGCCGATTGTTGGTTTGTCGATTTGAGGCCAGTGTTCGGGGAGTATGAACTCACGAAACATTGATTTTCCGATTTTAGGCCAATGTTCAGCCGAATACCGATTCGCCAACCGTTTGTCCGTTGATGCATGATCTCACGAACCATCGGTCTGCCGATTTCAGGCCAATGTTCGACCGAATATCGAGTCGCCAATCGTTGGTTTATTTATGTGACGCCAACATTGGGTCATCAATCATCGGTTGTCGCCACTAGATGGCGCTAACCCAAGTCGTTTCTCGCAAGCAAAAGTGTACGCGAGCCTCAATATAAGAGCATGCGAAATGACACCTTGTTTATTTTTTGCAAAGTATGCGTATTATTTTTGGATTCCGTACTCGGTAGTCAATAAATGCATTGACATATCCATATACAATATGTATTGTCAATACATTGACTGAGTATGATCGCTTTGAGAGTTCTCGCAGGTGAAAATATATAAAATATAATCGCCTGCAGATATGCGAAGCACAAAAAAGGGATATTCCAACTTTTACAATATAAAAAAAAGTATTGCTTTAAAATCACTGTCGCCGTATATATGTAACCTATAGAGGATCGACATTGCAACCAATTATCGGCCGACCCACTCGATCGACCTTAGGGCCAATGTCGGGTGCCAATATTGGCAAGTACTTGTCATCCAAAAGGCTTCCTCGATAATTGGGCTAACGTTGGCAACATCGGTACAAAGCTTCGCCCAACCATTGGCCACATCCGATCACCCTGCATGGTCGATCATTTGTCGCAACCCACCGTACGAGCAAAATATTCCAAGAAAATATTGCACACAGTTTTAAACCAAAACTTCGTATCTTTGATGGAAATCAACAAAAAAAAATTACACCTTGCCCCACCGATGCGGACCGATCGCCGTCGAACAAGGGGTGATGTGCCAGATCATCCAAAGGCTCCTTCGTCTTCGACACAAACTTTAGAGCGTTACATCGAACCCTCGTAAGGTTCGCGATTTAAATATAACAAACAAATAAAAACCCGAGCGTCACTATTATTTTTTTTTTTCATTTTTTTTTCACCCATCAGAGCCGGCTGAAAATCGCGACTGAGTAATGTGCCCCATTCTCCCCTAGGCGAAACGCACAGCCTCGTAGGTACGCGACGACGGCAGGAGCGGCCGACGAGTGTGCGAGCATCTGTCGCAATCATCGGGAGCATTGTCGGATCGTCGGGTCCGTGGACGCGCGGAACACTTTGCGGGACTTTTAAACGAGGGGGTGGCTCAGCCCTGTTTCACATCCCCGTTCTCTATACGGTTTGCCGTGGACACGGGAGCGCGATCCCGTATTGTACCGTGCATGCCTGTCGGGACGGTGACTCGCCGTCGCACAATGGAAGGACCTTCGTTCTCGGGAACGAGCCCACATGTGATCCTTCGCACGTGCGCAACCGACAGGACAGTAGTTAGAATAGAGCAGCGGAGTGTCCTCAGGCCGCGGCTTCTGCCGATCCTCCCGCTCATGCTCGCCGTATGTGTATCGTGTGGGCCAAGAGCCGGTCTATATAGCGGTACAGCAGAAAGAGATTCGCTGCACACTCGACTATCAAGGGTCTCCCGGTAACCCGAGAATCTAATACACCGTTTACGATCGCAGCGGCTCTTTTTTTTCCAGTCCTCTCGTTTGTCGCCTGGATTCTATATAGGCTTCTCCGATTTCTCGAGCGCGCACGAGACTCCTACACCCATAGCGCGTGATAGTTTCTTTTTACTTTTGTACTTTTCTTTTTTTTTCCCGCGTTCCACGCTCGATTCGCGTTATTTATTATTCTAACGGCGGCGCCAAACATTATTGCCTGTCGGCTTAGCAGTCACACACGAGCGATCCGACGAGGACACGGTATTTTTTTTTGTTTTTTTTTTTGTTTTTTGTTTAGTGTCCTTTGTGCGAGATTGATGTGTAAAGAGACCAAGGAAAAAAATGTACGATTTATATATATGTATACGTATATATTTACGTTTATATGTGTATGTAAGAAGATATACCGAACGATGACGACGCGCGTTCTATGAAAATTACATTGGCAACGCGTGACGAGGATCATTCATTACCGAGAGAGGAGAAAATTTTTAATTCGACGTAATTAAATTAGATTCAATGAGTATACTAATAGGAACGATAAGCCCGTCTCGCTCTAGTGTGTGCGAGACGGAGACTGGAAGGAAGAACAACTTTGAGAGTGCTAATGCTGGTGCTGCTGCTGCTGCTGCTGATGTACTGCGCTCAATTCACAAAGGCAAACGTGATGATGATAATTAATGTGACACGGGTACAAGCTCCGTACCCTCAGGACTCTCATAGACTCGTCTCACAAGCCTCGTAGATACTTTAACAAAATTAAGAGGGATTTATCGTTAATTGATAAATGGACATTGCACGCAGTTACGGACTCTTCGGAACAAAACCACAGTGTCACGCTATGTTCATTGTCATGTTTGTTTTATATGTATTCTTATTTTTTTATTTCTTCGTACCTCGAAGGACAGCGAAACATTGAAATGCGAATCGGGTCAACGAACCTTATCGTCAATTGGAATCGTCGGAGCCGATCGTCAAATGAAATCGTAGTAGTAAATGTATTTATTGACAATGTATTACATGGTACGGTGATAAATTTGCGCGATTATTTACATAATATATTCCTCACATATTACCATTGCCAACGGGCCATCGACCTAAGTCCTTCGGCCCCTGATTCGCTTTTTTGTACAGATGTGTACGTTTTCGGGCAAATGAACCTAGCGATAAAACACGAAACGACGCAAATATGGCAAGTGTAACAAACTTCGTATCGTCGGAACTCTCATAAACTCGTCTCACGAGCCTCGCAGTTAATTCAACAGAGTTAAGAGGGATTCATCGTTAATTGATAAACAGACATTGCACGCAGTCACGGACTCATCGGAGCTAAACCACAGCGTCAAGTAACATTTATTCGTATTTTTTTATTTCTTCTTTCTCGACGGGACGCGGAACATTGAAATGCGAATTGGGTCAACGACCCTTATCGTCAATCGGAATCGTCGGGGCACGATCGTCAAATGAAAAATTTATATTGTAACATGGAACGCGAGCGCCGTCGAAGCGATAAAACACGAATCCGATAGTTACAGAGCTTGTTCCCTCGGCGCCGTTCGTCGAGGTGAGCGGCTGTTAACTCTATCGTGGTTACTCACACAGAGAGTCGGGGCAAGAGGGCGAGAGTCGGGGGAGAAGTAAGCGCCAAAGAGTAAGAAGTGCACAGCCCGGTCGTCCGGCAATGGTATAGGTACAGGTATTATGCCGGAGGAGAAACGATGGTGGCAATAGAGGTACCGAGATGTACCGAGAGACCGGCAAAAACCCTCATCGCTTCCGCAGTACTCCTATCCATAAGACCGTAACATCGTAGGAATCGATCGGCGAGGATCCTCTCTCATCGCGAAAGAATGAGGTGGGAGGAGGGAAAAGTGCCGAGAGGATCTATCGATCCATCGTACCGAAGTAACGACGCGTGAACCCGGAAAAGTAACAGCAGCAACAGCAGCGGCAGCAGCAGTCGGAGGAACGAGTGAAGATCGGCAGCGGCACGAATGTACGTACGAAGAGAGAAGATCGAGGAGGAGCAGCTCAGCGAGCATTGGTAACGGAACACGAGAGGAAATCGACCGGCCGATTATTCCGGAGGGAGATCGTATTAGCCAGTCAGAGGCGAATCGTTAAAGATGAGAACGTGAGGGATGAAAAAACAAAGTAACGCAAGCTGCCAAATCCCAGGCATTGACACTATAAGTTTAATTGCGCAGAAATCCATGACTGGGGACTTATCGATAATCGATCAGCGATCAACCAGTGATTAAACTTGGGTCACATACTTTGGAAATCCACCGAGCGATACTATTTTCCTAGCGTAAAAGGCACCGGACGGATCTTCATTGAGTTCACAAATGTACGCTGCAAAATTGCGGTGTTCCAGACAAAAACCGCGTTCGGTAGTCAGAGTCAAATCGGTAAAGAAGTGACTAAGCGTAAGAGACCAAAAAACGTACCGTAAGCTGCCAAATCCCAGTCATTGACACGATAAATTTAATTGCTTGCCAATTTATCGATAATCGATCAGCGACCCAACAGCGATTAAACTTGGGTCACGCACTTTAGAAACACGCCGAGCGAAACTATTTTTCCAGCGCAAAAGGCACCGAACGGATCTTCATAGCATTCATAAATGTACCCTGTAAAATTGCGGTGTTCCAGACATTAAACCCTTTCGCCAGTCAGTGCCAAATCGGTAAAGAAGTGACCAGGCGTAAGCAACGTAAGTTGCCAAATCCCAGTCACTTACACAATAAGTTTAAATAGCGTAGAAATCCGTGGCTGCCGATTCATCGACAATCGATCAGCGATCCAACATTGATTAAACTTGGGTCACGTACTTTGGAAATCCACCGAGCGAAACTATTTTCCCATCGCAAAAGGCACCGGACGGATCTTCATTGCGTTTATAAATGTACCCTGTAAAATGGCGGTATGCGGCCAACGACTGTTGCAGTCATAATCCATATAGGTATATCCCAAGGCAGTTGGCGGGCGAGTGCCAGCAATTCCGATCATTAATATCTCCGAGATTTCCTGCGGTACGTGGCACGAGATTCATCACTCGGGTCCGTACAGAAGAGTCGGTGGCTTTGCCGATCTCTCTCTCTCTCTCTCTCTCTCTCTCTTCGGGGGCCTCGGAAACGATCGGTGCAGCGGTGCGCGGACCGATCGGTAATAATTCTAATGGAAGTAATTATCCCCGGCGCTTTTGCCCTTGAGGCGAAGAGTGGGCATCGGTATGGGCCACGTTGGGCTTCCATCTCGCTCGTAACTCCGCTTAGTCGAGGCAAGTCGGCGGCGTCGCGTCGATATCGGCTTGCCGGATTATTAATTATATCGTTATCTCCACGTTGAGCAAACCGATCGTGGCTTTCTTTGGCGAGGTCCTCGGTGAGCCGCGCGCGCGCGCGCGCGCGTCGATAGCGAGACTCTCCAAAGGGTTCCCTCGGGGCGTTCGCCGAGCCGCTCTTCCCGGTCGTTTCGATGTGGCACCGGCTCGGGAAGGAGAATCGGAAGCCGAAGAGATTTTTTTTATTCACGGAGACAAGACACACCGCGGGCGCGCCGTCGAAGATTGATGAAACGACTGGCGAACGCGCATGCGCGCGGTTAACATTTGTTTCTCTAATAACGAACGACGCGGCGCGTAACGGGCTCTTGTTCGGCTGTAATGCAACGCGCGAGCAACCCGCCGGCAGCGTTACCGAGCTCTACCTGTTCGCCAATGAAGAATAATCATTCGAGCGTCCGGCGTATGTAATGTAATTTAAATTGACTTGGTTACTTTCGCCCTGACGCGAATTGACGCGCATCTCTCACCGCCCAGGCAGAGCCGCGAGCGAGTCAAGGGTACTTGGATCAAAAATTTATTATACGAAGCGGAGGACTTTGAAATTCGGTCCGGGAGGGAGTTTATACCGGTCGCGCTTTCGCGAACGGGAGGGAAAAAAAAAGAAAAAAAAAAACGAGTCCGACCGAGATGAGGTAATTAAGCCTTACGTGCAAGACCGCTGCTCTCGACGGTCGTAAAACAACGATTCGCGTACAGGAAGATTCGGAATTCAAGGCATGCCGTATCGTTAAGACACCGGTTAAATCTTTTTTTTTTTTTTAATAAAAATCCTGATCATGAATATCGCATTAATTTCGGTCTCAGCAATCACAGTCGCCGGGACAAAAACGCAGAGATGCGAGCCAGTGCGCGCGAGCCGAAGAAACCCGCTACTGTGATTAATAATTAATAAATGGAAGATAAGGCGGCAGAGGCGAAGAAACGTAAAATTTCGAAGGCCGAACATCCGAGACTCAATTCGAAGCGGTATAAATTTTTTTCTTTTTTTTTTTTTTTGCTCAAAAGGTATATAATGATCCTCGATTCCGAATCAGTCTGCAGGCGAGTATGCAGCTTGTACTATCGCGCCGGGGATCGAGCGAAGAGGTTTTGCCGGGCACGTTGCGTTCTGCGGCTCACCGCATGTCCTACACGACCGGTATACGCATCTCTTTTCGCTCACCCGATGCCGTAAACCATCATTACGCTAGTATATACAAGCGCAAAGAATCTTCCCGCCCTTTCCCCTCGCCGATGTCTTATAGTACCAACGTAGGACAGCGATACGGTGTGCTGGCCCGGCTACCGATGCCACCGCGGGCGCCTCGTATCAGCCTCATCGGGAGGAAGAGAGTCGGAGATCGTTGTGTGCAACAAGCCCGTGGTGAACCGTGACCACCGACGAGAAATTTCCGGCGATGTTTCCGGTCCCCCCCCCCCCCCCCTGAGCATGCATGTACTTTCTTGCGGCTCGGCTTCACCCCGTTCCGTCGGAGAGCGCCGCGTCGAACATCACAAAAGAAGATGTACATTCCGCGAGATGGGAATAAACGGCACGGCGGAATATTCGACAGCGATCGACAATGAAACCGCGATCGATTTAAGTATACATAGGGTCGGGAGAGAATTATAATGATAACGCGAAAGCCGGGGTCGAGTTTCATCGGTGTCCTGATTAGAATTTCGCGAAACGATCCCATGTAGGTTTTGCTGATGGAACGGACGCGGCCGATTGTCGGGCTGGTGTTGGCCTGGCAATTGCCGAATCCCCAACGGCTCGGCCAGTGCTTGGCCAAGTATTGGCTCGCTAATGGTTGGTTTGACAGTTTGCGGACAATGCTCGGCCGCGTTTGACTCGTTGATTGTTGGTTTGTTGATTTGAGGCCAATGTTCGGCCGAGTATTTGGTCACCGTTGGTTGATTTGACAATTGGCGGCCAATGCTTGGTCAAGTGTTGATGCGACAATTGTTGGTTTGTCGATTTGAGGCCGGTGTTCGGCCGAGTGTGAACTCACCGAACATTGATTTTCCGATTGTAGGCCAATGTTCAGCTGAATACCGATTCGCTAACCTTGTTCTGTTGATGCATCATCTCACGAACTATCGGTCTGCCGATTTCAGGCCAATGCTCGACCGAATATTGCGTCGTCAATCGTTGGTTTACCGATGTGACGCCAACATTGGACCATCAATCATCGGCTTTCGCCGCTAGATGGCGCTAACCCAAGTCGTTTCTCGCAAGCGAAAGTGTACGCGAGCGTCAATATAAGAGAATGCGAAATGACTTTTTCTAACTTCCGCAAAGTATGCGTATTATTTTTGGATTCCGTACTCGGTAGTTAAACATTGCATTGAAATGCATTGACATGCCAATATACAACATGCATCGCCTATACATTGACTGAGTATGATCGCTTTGAGAGTTCTCGCAGGGAAAAGTATATAAAATACAATCTCTTGCAGACATGCGAAGCATAAAAGCATAAAAAGAGGATATTCAATCGTTTACAATATAAAAAAAAGTATTGCTTTAAAATCACTCCCGCAGTATATATGTAAAGTATAGAGGACCGACATTGGCAACCAATTATCGGCCGATCGTCTTGCTCGACCTTGGGGCCAATGTTGGGTGCCAAGCATTGGCAATTATTTATCGTACAAGGCTCCCTCAATTATCAACTTCGCCCAACCATTGGTCACATCTGATCACCCAACATGGGATATCTCGTACGATTCGCGTTTCGTTTGGATGATGTTTAGTTTCGATTCGGTTTAGTGACAGAAGGAAGACAAAAGACGATCTTTTCATTACGAATAGATCTTTTACCGCCGATGAAACTCTTCTGGCACGTATTATCTTTCGTTCTATCCGGACTCGTAAAGTTTTTCGGTTCGGACGATAGAATTTCGTTAATGATATTCGATTTCGTTTTTTTTTTTTCAAATTAACTTGGCAAAGGAAATGAGGACCTTTGGTACTTGCTACTTGCATTTAATTTAGATTCGCTTTAATGAAAGAAGGAGGATCGATGTTTTAATTTTCATGCTCGGGCCCCACCCTGAGCATGTACGTGTTTTCTTACGGCTCGGCTTTGCCACGTCCCGTCGAAGAGCGCCCGGTCGAACATCACAAAAGAAGATGTATATTCCGCGACATGGGAATAAACGGCACCGGGGCATATTCGACAGCGATCGGCAATGAAACCGCGATCGATTTAAGTATACATCGGCTCGGGAGAGAATTATAATAATAACACGAAAGCCGAGTTCGAGTTTCCTCGGTGTCCTGATTAGAATTTCGCGAAACGATCTCGTACGATTCGCGTTTCGTCTCTATAATGCTGCAGCCTTCGTTCCACGGCGGGAGAGCCCCGGCGTATTAGCTTTTGACCGAACGCGTGCGCCTACTTATTAACTTATGATAGCCCACCCTTTCCGCGTTCGGAAACGGGGACGAGAGTATACGGCTGTAATAATGGTTTTCGGGATACCCGTAAAATTGGATATTATCACACGCCAAGTTATTTTTTAATTTTTTTTTTTTTTTGCAAGGTACACGCATTTACCTCTGGCAAAAGCGCGAATGTAGCGTTGTTCCGTTGTCGGTACGGCGAACGGTGGTGAAAATAAAAAATGTTAAGGAGGAATTCCGCGATGGGCCCTTGATTAAATATATTTTTTGCATATTCTTTTTTTCGTGTTAATTATGTTATCACGTGTGTCGATGAATTGCATCTTATCGCAATAAAAGCGGAATCTCTGCTTCAGACATTTTCGCCGCTAGAAGCGAGCACAGAAAATCGGGATCATTCTGATCGATGGCCTATCCCTACGTTGACAAAAAATTTATTTATACTTTCAATTCTTCCAATTTTATATTGATATTGAAACAACGACGGTGAGACATGTTATTGTTTCAATCGTGTATGGAATTGTTAAAATTGAAAGTAGAATTAAAATAACAATCTTTTTCATTGGCAACACGCAAGCAAATTTTACTTGAATCATCGATATATTTTTTTCAGTGTACAATTATTTGGAGATTTATTATTGATAAAGCGATAAGATGCCAATCCGTCCGTCTTGCGCAAAACTTGCTGCGCGTCGGTCGCTGTGTCGTAACATCCGAGCAGCCTATAAAATAGGATTGGAGTAGATATTATCACGTCAAATAATTTATTTTATTTTTAAAAATTTGTGTAAGGAACATGCACACATTTACCTCTCGTAAAAGTCAAAATGGAGCGTTGTTCCCTTTCCGTAACACGAACGGTGAAAAAAAAATATAAAATATTAAGGAAGCTCTCCGAGACGCGCCCTTCGACCATTTGTATTCCAGGCAGCAATTAATAATACGTTGTAAAAAAAAAGTGATCGACGTTATTCTGCTCGCGAATCGTACTCGATTAAATATATTTTACCCATATACTTTTTTTCCGTGCAGGTATCTTAATTATTATCTCGAATGTGCATGAATTGCCTCTTGCCGCAATAAAAGCCGTTCCGATAAAAGCCGTCTATGCCTCAACGATCTCCTACGCTAGAAGCGAACACAGGAAATCGGGACCATCCTGCCCGATCCCTACAATTAGTCGGAGTTTCACTATCGATAGCGCGATAAGGCGACTCCGTTCCATCCTGCGCAGAACTTGGTGCGCGTCGTTTACTTCGTCGCAACATCCGTGCAGCGTTCGCACTCTGAGAAGCTCGACTACTTGCCACTGGTGTTGGCATTCTTTTTGTGTCTGTGCATT
The DNA here is from genome assembly GCA_963922035.1 of Amblyjoppa proteus. NCBI lineage: Eukaryota > Metazoa > Arthropoda > Insecta > Hymenoptera > Ichneumonidae > Amblyjoppa > Amblyjoppa proteus. The sequence continues at coordinate 13,088,749 of OY998233.1, forward strand.
GTTCTCGCCATACTTAAACCGTACTTTCGTGAACAAGAGAACTTCCATCCGATGATTTCTGGCTCTCCCTCTCGGGAGCTGGCGAGCCGAACAAGTGGAGACGGCGATTGACACGCCGACGAGTGACACGAGTGTGTATAGTGTACTGCACACTCGTTACATACTGTACAGCACTGTGGACATGCTGAACTGAGATTTCTTCAACGTCATCCCGTAACTGTTTATCCGCCTCGTGTGTGCACCAGCCTCTCCTGGAACACGATGACCCTCTTGAGATGGTCGCTTTCTCAAGTTGCTCCTTGCCACTCTACCGACGCATGAAATTATGAAGGGAGAAGAAAAAGAAAATGCGGCACCTTCGTCAACTTACGAACATAGTTGGAAAGAGCGCATTGCTTGTTTATTTTTATTTTTTTAATACCACATGCTGTCTGTGTGTTGAGAGATTTGATTTAATAGTCTCATCGACACGATCTTTTATTTGTGTAATTCCAACAAGTTGGGTATTCGTCCAGTGTCCGAGTGTCCACTTGCGATCGCCGCCTTCACAAGTTGCTCCTTGCCTCTCTACCGACGGACGGAATTATGATACAGAAAAAAGTGCAGCTTCGACGACTTACGAATATGGTTGGAAAGACGGCATTGAGTAGTTTTTTAAAATTAATACTACATGCTCTCTATGTTTGACGGATTTGATTTAATGGTCCAAGTGACACGAACTTTTATTCGTGTAATTCCAACAAATTGGGTATTCCTTCGGCGTTCTAGCGTCTACATGCGATGGTTGTGTACTCGAGGTTTCCTTGCCACTCTAGCAGCGCACGGAATTATGAAAAGAGAAGAAAACAAAAATACACTGAAAAAGATAGGCTGTAAGATTTGTAATATCTAAGATAGCGCAAATATTAATTGCAATCGTCAGTATATGAAGATATTTAATAGTATAATTCGAGATTGCATAGAGTGTTAGTATCTTTGATATTAAAACATCATTTATAGCCAATGGTATACGAAGATGGTCAACGGTGCAATACGACATTGTAAAGTCTGCTACTATCTCAGATGTTGGAAAAAAACTTCAACATTCGGTGCGCAGTAAAAGAAATTTGTACTTTTTACAAAAAATTATTGTCCACAAACGTTCACAATTTTTTGTTTGCCAATTTTTTAGTTTCACAAACAAAAGTACAAACTAAAAATCGTCAGTGATACAGGAAATAAAAGGACTGGTTCGTATATTCAAATAAGTGACAAACGAGTTTGTCACTTATTTAACAAAATTATTTTTACGAAATTTTGCATTTCGATTTTACGAAATTATTTTTTACTGTGTACAATATGGATCTGCTGAAATGAGCAATGAGAGATTGTTGAAATTATTATTATCTGTCGATAGTATTGGCCAATATATTATCAATGCTACAAATAGATACCTACCTTTAATAATAATAACCTTAATACCTACTTTAATAATTAGATACCTACCTTTACAATAATTAGTCCTATCCCTATACGAAATATAATATGCTGCTGGGTGTTATTATTAGAAAATATGCAGCTCGGTAGTATTTTTCTGCTATCCAGTAACATAAATTTCTTTCAGTGTACGTCAACTTTGTCGACTTACGATCGTAGTTATAAATACGACATCGAATAGTTTATTTAATTTCTTTATATCATACATGCCCTCTGTATTTGACGGTTTTGGTTTAATAGTCTAATCGACCTATTACATGTGTAATTCCAACAAGTTAGATATTCCTCCAGCGTCCGAGCATCTACTTGCGATTTTCCATTCTCACATTGCTCTTTGCCACTCTGCGGATGTACGGAATTATGAAAGATAAAAAAAAATGCGGAAACTTCGACGACTTCCGAACATAGTTGAAAAAACGGCATCGAATAGTTTATTAATTTTGTTTTTAATACCATATGCACTGTGTTTGACGCATTTGATTTAATAGTCTAATCGACACGACCTCTTATTTGTGTAATTCGAGCAAGTCGGGGTTTATCTCCAACGTCCGGGCGTCTGCTTGCGTATGCTAATCGCAGCTGAACTGCAGTTATACGGTAGTTGTTATTGGTGATACAACAAGTTTGTTGCTCGCGAGCCCGGAACGAAAGCTCGCTGCCTCGTTATATTGATAAAGCAATACACGGTATCGCGTCGTTACGAAGACGCCGGCATAATAAGCACCACCGCCGTACACTGTGCAATATTCACGTATGTGTACAAGTTACATGTATGCATATATTTGTACAACACAGACGCGAGTTTTATGATTTATCGAGCTACGACTTTAACTCGGTGCGAAGCTTATCCAGCGGATGTACTCTGTACCGGTTCGACGTTCTGCTCTTTATTCTCACCCTGTCTCTCCCTCCCTCACTGATCGCACGTAAAATACGTCGCTCTTGCGCAACGAGCAGGCTACCTTTTTTTTTAGTTTCTTTAAGAGCGCAATTTTTCAAACTTTTAGGCATTTTTGTCTCAAAGTATGCTCCACACTTCGATCATTTTTTTTTAACCGGGCAATCGGAAGGTAGCGGACAAAGTAGTTACGGTAACTAAATTAGTTGCGGTAATGAAATTCTTGGTGTACCAAAAAAAAAAAAACAAATTTCTCCGTGAAAAAACGATTGAGAAAAACGAAAGAATGCAAAAAAAAGTCGGTATTTTCTTCGATAAACGGATCGACCGAAAGTTCGCGATTAAAATAGGTACAGCTAATACATTAATTGCGGTAACAATATTCACCCCATAATTCCCAGTCTTACTGATCGCACGTAAAATGCGTGGCTCCAGTGCAAAGCGCTGGCAACCTGTTCATTTTTAGACGTTTTCAGTTTGAGACCATAATTTTTCAAATTTTTACACTCTCTGTCTCAAAGCTTTCTCCTCACTTAGATGAGTTTTTAATACCGATCGATCGGAAGATAGCAGAGAAAAAAGTTACGATAACTAAATTAGTTGCGGCAACGAAATGCTTCGTGTCCTTAAAACAATATATATATAATTTCTCCGTGAAAAAAAAATGAATGCGAAGAACGAAAGAATGCAAAAAAAAAATCAAATAAAAATCGGCGTTTTCTTCGATAAAACCAGCTTGCCCCGCGACCATAACGGGGCAACTTTCGTCGACTATCCTTGACACACAAGCCATCGAACGCTAACTTCTCAATGGCCCAAGCATGTCGATAATGTGTCCGAGTGTCACAAAGCGTGACACTCGGACCCGATAAGGCGTGCCCGATAAGGCCGACCACGCGTAGGCGTCCTTTCCAACTAATTGATAGAGAATTATCTATCGCCCGGTCATCAGGCGCCAAAAACTCATCCTTCCTGTCCGCCGTAATTGCGGAGCCGGAATTTTTGGTAAACCGGACTCCCCTTCTATCTCCAAGTATTTTATCAACGGGACGACCAGCACCACCGTTGCTTCGCTGCTATCTACAGTGTCGAACACAATGTCCCATCGGCGGGTCTGCGTCGTCGCGTTATTGGAGTTATCTGTCTTCTTTGCCTGTCTACCGACACTTTCTCCTCGCAGCCCCGACCGCGACAGTTCCGGACGACAGTTCGGCGCTCATTGATCGTCGGAGTGATCATAGATCAATTGCCGCGGTAGCGATCGGTCGCGGTCCGGTAATCGTTGATTACAATATTCATACAGAAGGCGAACGCGAGTGTATATCCGTCGCTAATAAGCCACAAATTACACGTCCCAGCGACAAGACTCGTAATATATATCCGTTGTGTTCCGCGCTACATCCACCAGTAGATGACTCAAATTCCTCCTCGTAAGACGTTCTTTTTTTTTTTTTTTATAGTTCTCACTTTCTCGCTCATCCTCTCGTCGTCGGTTACGGAGCGAGCCGGGCGTGGTGATCATTGCTACACACGCACAGGCACACACATGCCCGCGTATGTAAAGCGAGAGACTCCACGTAGACGTAATCCATAATTGTCGGCTTAGAGGCGGCTCGCCGTTCTCGCGGTTGAACCACTCACCGCGACGAATCATATCTACGGCTTAATTCCGCATGCCGGAATGAAGAAGTGGTCGTGGCCCCGGAGAAGGCGCTCATCTCTTCGATTAGCCGACACACGTGACCGAACGGTGAATTTATCGATATTCCGCGATAGCCTTACGAATGGGAGAAAAAAAAAAAAAAAATGGTAAGAGGGACTAAAACGTAAATTTGTCAAACAATAATTATAGTCAAGGCGAGTCGAAGAAGCGACGAGGCAATTGAGCGCACTGGGAAGAGAGTGGTCCGATGCCGGACAGCTACGAGAGAACTTTGGTATCTCGGTTCAGTGAAATTTCGATAAACGATCTTGAATTAATACATATTTTTTGGATGTCGATGGCAGTGAGAAAGAAACACAACTGAAAATGAAGTAAGTCGCGAGTCATCTTGACGTCGCTTGTCGATTGGATAAAATCGATGTTACTCACCGGTCAGTATTTTCTCCCGCAGACCACTTGTAGGGGGGGGGGGTGGAGGGGGGGGGGAGCGGAAAAGTGGGAACGAAAAGCCGATGAGGGAAAGAAAGAATGGAGAGCGAACGTCGAAACTTTAATGTCTCAGTTCAGTAAAATTTCGATACACTAAATCGAACTAAAGCGGATCTGCGCGACACTTTTATATTGATTTCGGAACATTTTTCGGGGCACGATGACCATATCGCAGTATCCGCCGAACGTATATGATCGTAACTGGCTGCGTTGGAACGCTTGTGTCCGAATTACATTATAAAAGTGTCTGCAAAATTCCGAATCGATGCTTTGTTTTCAAATAACGTCAATTCAAAGATTTCACTTCCGGCACATTGGAGTATAAATGCTTGATCAGCTTCTCGCTTAAATATTTTATTGAGTTCATGGCATCGAGACGCCACCGCCTCTCAATGAACGATCTTAAACGCATGAATATTTTAGAATGTCGATGAACACTGTGAAAAAAGTTACTATAAATCTCTTACTAACGAAACAAAAATTTGTTCATAGGAGACTTGTCCGGAAACAAATAAATAAACAATACAATACAATAAAAATGAAGTGACTCACGAGCTTCGCTGAACGGCGCTGGTCGATTGTTTAAAATCGGTATAACCCACCGGCCAGTATTGGTTCCGCATCCCTCACGTGTACGGCGTCGAAGAGAGAGAATGAAACGATGAAGAGCAAACGTCAGAGCCTTAATATCTCAGTTTAGCGAAGCTTCGATAAACGATCTTGAGTTGATAGATATTTTAGGATGTCGATGACACCGAGAGAAAAGAAATATTGCTAAAAATAAAATAACTCGTGAGTCATGTTGACCTCACCGGTCAATTGTTTAAAATCGGTATTACCCACCGACCAGTATTGGCTCCCCACTCGTGCGGAGTTGAAGAGGGCAAAAAAAAAAAAAAAAAAACGCCGCGGAGCAAACGTCAGACGAGGGACTCTTTCTTTTTTCCTTGCCTCCGTTTCGCCCTCTCGTTCAACGGATCGGAGACAGGCCAACAATGACAGTAGCGAGAGGATCCTGAATGGAGATTCGTTTGGTAGTCTGAAAGGCGAGCGAGGTCCCCCGCTACGATCAAATTCGTGGCGAGAAAGAGCCCCGCGGGCCGCAATGAATCTCTCTTACACCATTCTCTCGCAACGGTAGGATCGGCAAGAGCGGCAAGGATCAGCGGCCAATCTCCCACAGTGTTGTGTGCTGTGCGCGCGCCAGCATTGGAATCATCCGAGGCGGGGGCCAATTTGACACAATGGCACCGGTTAAACACAATAATTACCCGGACGGTGACTGTGGTATAGAATTAACAGAGGAAAAAAAGAAAAAGAAAAAGGAAAAACCGGCATGGGCGAGCGAAGAAAGAGCTGAGAATTAGCGAGTGTCATTAAAGTTGCGGTCATGAAGCCCTGCGACCACGACACATCGATGTTATAATCGGCGCACTCTTCCCTCCGAGTGTCTCCCCGAACATAATTTATGACTCGAATTCTCGAAGTCGATTGACGGGAATGCCGAACAAAAGAGGGTTCGCGGATGACTCTCCGCTCTGACCCCTAGGAATTCTCTTTCTCGAGTGTCACGTGAGTAATTTTACGGTACCAGAAGAGCCGGCGCGCAACTCCTTCGCTCATGCGTCTTCGAGCCAGCACGACATTCTCGCGCATTTGGCATTGCATTGCGATCTTTCTCCGCGGTTTTAGCCAAAGGATCTAGATAATTTGTGATTAATTGGATATTACGGGGGTTATTGATGGCAACAGCGGCGCGGGGTCGGTTCAACGGGCGAGAACTTCAGGGGGAACGCGAACTCGGATCAAGACGAACGGACCGACCGGACCGAGCGTTCCTATCCTCGTGGAACGAGCTTACCCCGGCCGAATGGTAAGAAGGAACAAAAGGACGGACGTTACGACGGACGTAGGAACGAGCGTTGCAGAGAGATCAGATCAGGAACGGTAGGTGGTCCATCGGCCCTTACCGGCATCTCCACTCTCCTTCGGCTTCGCCTGGTCGGGTTGAGCCGCTGCGACGCGAGAGACGCCGAGGCGAACTCGCCGAGGCATCTTTCTCTCTGGTCTCTCCTCTCTTCTCCGGCACTTCGGCAGGATCGATTCTTCTCGTTCTATCTCGTAACACATCGTATCTGTCCTCGCTTTGCGCACAACTCTCGGCAATCCGCTACACGAAACACTCGTCCTCTTCTTCGTTCTTCTTCTTCCTCCTTCTCTTCTTCTTCGTCTTCTTCACCTACCGAGGAACACACGAGGATTCTACCCCGTCGGAGCTGTCCGTGTGTCGGTGCCTCCATCGGTGTGCAGTCTCGCGATTCAACTCCGGCAACCGGAACTCCAGGAGCATCGCGAGAGTAGCTGAAGAGAGTTCGCCGATCGAATCTTCAAATGCGAGGAGGGCGAAGGAGATGTAGAAAGTAAATCGCGAATTCGAAAAAGACGGATATACAGATGGCCGAGATGATATATATATGTATATGTATATATATATATATATATATATATATATATATACATATACATATACACATATATACATATAGTACATAGCTATATATATGATCAGTTGCCCGCTGAAGAGTTTTTTGTGGGTCGATTATGCGCTCGACTCGACTTGACCCACGGGTGTACACTGAGAAAAAGAAATGGTTGAATTAAGCAAATGCGCTGTGACATACGTCCAAAGGTGTATTTTGTAGGTACAACAAAAATGTTTATTTCGATCGACAAATTTTGAATAAATTGAAGCAAATGATCGTTTAACAAAATAATACTTTATTTGTATGAAACGAATAACAGCTTTGACCGTATCTCGTGTAGAAATTTAGTCAGCGATGTTGTCTGGGCCCTTCTAGACTTCCCCGACTTTTTACGGCGCCTAGAATGGAAAACTAACCAATGCCCGACTAGACTTGTCACACTTCGAAGTATGGGGCCCTTTATAAATTTCCTTGTTAGACCCCATGAAGACTTCCTCATTAAGCGACCTACTAAATTAGTACATAAATTAAATTGAAACATATTTATTTGCAGATCTTTCTTGGATTTTTGTGCATTGTACATTAGAGATTGTTACGTATTGAGGATAGTAGTCAATTTAGATCGCCGAAAAAACATATTGTAAGTTATTTTACTGTTGGTGATCTTCAAACCTGGGTCCCTGTGGTTGCTGCTCTGCGCCTTAGCTCACTCGTCTGTTCGCATCTTGTTAGAGTTCTTTTTTTATTGTCTATTTGAAGTTAAAGAATGTGTTATGGCTACATTTATATGAATGCGATTAAAATGATTGAAATATAACTCTTTATTCGTGAACGGTTTAAATGATTTTGTGGCATCGACATTGTGCCTTTTGTTAATAACATTTGATTAACAATCGACTAAAAAGTTTGTAGATATTGTGCACTGAGCACTATTCGTGAGCAAATAAGGTTGAAAAATTGTTCATCGATATATGATTAACAATTGACAATTAACAATTAAATAACAATCGCTAATGAACAATTCGATAGTTGGTATGACCGAATATTAAAAAGATACCAGTATCGATAACACTTGACGAATTAAATAACAATTGCACAATAATGCGTATACGTTTAAACAACTTATTAACTGCATTTTTCGCAGGGGCGTCATAAATAAATACAAATATAACAAAATTCCGTAAAAATAATTGATTCAATTTCTGATTTATTAATGTCATTGATAATATTTTTCCTAATAAATTATTTATCTACTATGTTTAACAAGAGTCCAGCACTAAGTTTATAATTTTCAATTTCTATTATGGAATCCCCAACAAACCTAAACAGGACCTACGTTGAAATCCTCACTGTCGATTGTTCGATTGAAGCTTGGTTTTCCTTTATAGGACCCAGCAAGGCGAAATATGGGCGCCCTTCAGTGTTTTCCTTGACGATCCCTTATCATTCTATTGTGGCCTCCCATATTGGGCCCTGTAGGGTCCTAGTTTGGATTCCATATTATGGATTCCACGGGTATGCCTGTAATGGCCCTGTAATTTATCTCGGCCCCTAACTAAATTTCTGCATGGTCTGTCACCGCGACTTTTGGTTAATCCAACTAATTTTTTTTCTCAGTATGTATTCTGCAACAGTGTATTGTTTAACACGTTTAAACAAAACAAATTATTAACTGCATTTTTCGCAGGGGCGTCATACATAAATACAAATATAAACAATTCCGTGAAAATAATTGATTAAATTTCTGATTAATTAATGTCATTGTTAATATTTTTCCTAATAAATGATTCATGTATTATGTTTGATGAGAGTCCAGCACTAAGTTTCTAATTTTCAATTTCTATTATGGAATCCCCAACAAACCTAAATACGACCTATATTGAAATCCTCACTGTAGATTGTTCGATTGAAGCTTGGTATTCCTTTATAGGACCCAGCAAGGCGAAATATGGGTGCCCTTCAATGTTTTCCTTGACGATCCCTTATCATTCTATTGTGGCCTCCCATATTGGGCCCTGTAGGGTCCTAGTTTGGATTCCATATTATGGATTCCACGGGTATGCCTGTAATGGCCCTGTAATTTATCTCGGCCCCTAACTAAATTTCTGCATGGTCTGTCACCGCGACTTTTGGTTAATCCAACTAATTTTTTTTCTCAGTATGTATTCTGCAACAGTGTATTGTTTAACACGTTTAAACAAAACAAATTATTAACTGCATTTTTCGCAGGGGCGTCATACATAAATACAAATATAAACAATTCCGTGAAAATAATTGATTAAATTTCTGATTAATTAATGTCATTGTTAATATTTTTCCTAATAAATGATTCATGTATTATGTTTGATGAGAGTCCAGCACTAAGTTTCTAATTTTCAATTTCTATTATGGAATCCCCAACAAACCTAAAAACGACCTATATTGAAATCCTCACTGTAGATTGTTCGATTGAAGCTTGGTTTTCCTTTATAGGACCCAGCAAGGCGAAATATGAGTGCCCTTCAATGTTTTCCTTGACGATTCCTTATCATTCTATTGTGGCCTCCCATATTGGGCCCTGTAGGGTCCTAGTTTGGATTCCATATTATGGATTCCACGGGTATGCCTGTAATGGCCCTGTAATTTATCTCGGCCCCTAAGTAAATTTCTGCATGGTCTGTCACCGCGACTTTTGGTTAATCCAACTAATTTTTTTTTTCTCAGTATGTATCCTGCAACAGTGTATTGTTTAACACGTTTAAACAAATTACGTTTAAATTACAAATTTACGTCTAAATTAAACAAATTACGTTTAACACGTTTAAACAAAACAAATTATTAACTGCATTTTTCGCAGGGGCGTCATAAATAAATACAAATATAAACAATTCCGTGAAAATAATTGATTAAATTTTTTATTTATTAACGTCATTGTTAATATTTTCCTAATAAATGATTTATCTACTATGTTTAACAAGAGTCCAGCACTAAGTTTCTAATTTTCAATTTCTATTATGAAATCCCCAACAAACCTAAATAGGACCTACGTTGAAATCCTCACTGTCGATTGTTCGATTGAAGCTTGGTTTTCCTTTATAGGACCCAGCAAGGCGAAATATGGGTGCCCTTCAATGTTTTCCTTGACGATCCTTTATCATTCCATTGTGGCCTCCCATATTGGGCCCTGTAGGGTCCTAGTTTTGATTCCATACAATGGATTCCACGGATATGCCTGCAATGGCCCTGTAGTTTATCTCGGCCCCTAACTAAATTTCTGCACGATGTGTCATCGCGACTTTTGGTTAATCCAATTAATTTTTTTTTCTCAGTATATATTCTGCAACACTGTATCGGCGATGATGATAGACCGGTATCAACGAACGAGAATTGAAGAGCGGAGCGCACGGGATTCGGAATCGGATCGTTGGTAGAAAATAAATAAATTCTCGAAACTATCGCGGGACATGTTGCGTCGTTGAGAAAGCAACGATTTCGAAAGGGGACACTTCGAGGCGTGAGGGTAAAAATCATAGCCCGCTTATCCCGTGGTCACTCTCACGACCGTGACGTAGAACGCCGAGTCACGTCAATCAAACGATGAAGAAAAAAAAAAAAGTTGCGACGACGGATCAAGTGAGAAATTGACACGAAAAACGTTACACCGTTAATGAGCATGCGAGAGTCGTGGCTGATTGACGGCGAGTCACAGATTCTGGTACACGGACGCGAGTTTGTCGTTAAACGAAACGTGCACGTTGAATATATGGATTTAATGGGTTTACGCGCGTTACCCGTCTCGGGAAAATCGGTTCAGGCCGATATATTGTCACGCAGCTTTATCCTCGACCCCGTTTGCGAGTCAACGGAATTCATCGCAACACACTCCGGCATTTAATTCACGACGCAGCTACGACCGCGCGTCGGATAAATAAAAAGCTCGTATCGGACTCTTTTTCCTCATTACTCGGATTTTACCTGAATCAATAAGAAATCGATAATGCACTGTCGTGCGAGTGTCTCGGTCCAAAATTAGGTGCCTCATAATTTCGTCATCTTACATTTTCGGCATGCACAAATTGCCTCGAGTTATTTAAAATAATATAAATGTTGGACGATCAATCCTAACTAATGGCGATCATAAATTTTACGGTGTAAAAAAAAAACAAAATCTGATCTACCATTGCTTTGCGATAGATCAATTGCGTGCATAGACCGGAAATGCATCACTAGTTAAATTGCTTCGAGTTACTTTACATTATGACAATATTGGACCATCAATCCTGACCGACGGCGATCACGAATTTTTGGGCGTAAAAAAAATCTTGCCTACCATTGATTTGCGATGGATCAATTATGCGCATCGACCGGAAGTGCGCCAGTGATTAAATTACCTCGAGTTATTTTAAACGATGTTGATGTTGGATGATCAATTCACACTGACTGGGATCACGAGTTTCGGGGCGTAAAAAAATCTTGTCTACCATTGATGTGCGATGGATCAATTCTGCGCATCGGCCGGAAGTGCGCCAGTGACTAAACTACCTCGAGTTATTTTAAACGATGTCGATGTTGGACGATCAATCCACACTGACTGGAATCACGAATTCGATGCGCAAAATAATCTTGCCTGCTATTGATCTGCAGCAGATCAATTGTGCGCGTCGACCGGAAGTGGGTCACTGATGAACCGACTTTTGGCGGACGAACGCAACGGATCTACCGAGACTCCATCCCGGATCAGATTCTTTTTACACGGTTCACTGGTTCCGTGTGAAGAAGCTCTCCGTCGGGATTTCAAAGGCATCGCCGGTACCTTGTACACATCTATACGACGAGACGAATGAATCATCGCAGGTGCCTTCGTGTTCACACTAGAATCTGTGGGAGAGCTCGGAGAGATAGGTTCGGATCTCGAAGGACGGAACCCTGGCGAGACGGTGTACGACGATGAAAAATAAGATAGACTCGGGAATCTTTACAAATACCGTACAGCTACGAGTGTGTGGTTGTGTGGTTGTGTGGTTGTGTGTGTGTGTGTGTGTGTGTGTGTGTGTGTGTGTGTGTGTATGTGTGTGTGTGTGTCACGGTGTCCGATGAGACGAACGTATCGGAGTCGCCTCGGCGGGACTGTCCGTTCGGTCTTCGCGCACATTTACGAAGAGGGATCTCTCGGGGATATCGTCGTCATCCCGGGAATGTATCTCCGCGATGGTATATGCGTCTCCCGAATTAACGAAGTTATTCTATTTCTTTTATCCTCGTTAGTGCAAGCCTCTCCGAAAGAATACGAGGAAGTTGGGAGAAAGAAGTCGACCGAACCCCCATCATTCGCCACTGGAGGAGATCGGAGATGATCCGACGAGTTGCTCCTTCTCCCAGGAATCCCTGTCGAAGATTCCCACCGAATATGCGTGACACAATGATAAGTTTATTGTATCGATCTGGAAGGAACGGATGGCTTTAATGTTGAACGCTCCACCGTCCATCGATGAGATGGAAGCTTCGAGCCCGCTCGGCTCTGCGGACCCGCTCGAGCGAGCCGTCCGTGTCCGGAACGAATTGAAATGCTGAACATCTCCGCTCCGCGGCAAGAGATAAGGCCGGAGGATCGGGCGTAGAACCATCAGCGTAAAGATAATGCCGCGAAATCGAAGAACGGAAGTTCTTCACTATGGAGAAAGAAGAAGTTCCGAGCAGACGAGATGGTCTGGCGAAAAAAAAAAAAAAAAAAAAAGAATGATCGTCTCTCAGAGACGCTGGCTGGATCGGCGCGCCTGGCACGGATCGTCACGACTGTTGGCACGAGCTCTTTTGTCACAGTTCTCTTCTCTTTAGCCACGCGCGCGGGAGGTGGCTCGGCCATCAAAGCTACGATAATTAGCCGCGAATCGATCGACGTTCGATCCTGCCACTCTCGATGACACGCCTTGGCCCTCTTTCGCTCAACGTCGACCTCGTTTCTGCCCGCTCGATCTTTCCCGTCGACGATCGAATCCTTTTTCTATCTCGCGACGCAAATTAAATTCCTTTATTTTGATTTTTTTTTGTTTTTTTTTTTTTTGCTTCCCGCTACTAATTACCATCAACATCGACGTCCGAGCATAACCGAGACAGCCGAGGAGTGCGCACAGAGACGAAAGCCTCGGAACTTTCCCACTCTCGTCCGGTGTACGCCGAGAGAGATCCGAACCCGAAGACGACCGCCCTACGTGACCGTCCGGCAGCGGCACATCCACCGAGCTCTCGAGAACTCCTCTCGCACTCTTCCTCTCTCTCTCTCTCTCTCGTCTCTCGTATCTCGTTGCTGTTCGCTGCTTCGCTCGGTAATACTCTCCTCTCCGCTTCTTCGGCTTTACGTTCGTTTGTGGTCATTATACGAGTACGTTGAACCGCTCAAAGAGAGGGAGAAAGACCGCGGTGCGGAGAGTCCAAAAGATCTCCCCGCGCCTCGTCGCTAACGTACACATACACGTCTGTGCGAGGACCCACGAAGACCCCCAATGTTACCTCGGGTTCTTTAGTGTTGAGTGAAATTTTCACCTACGGAATAGATTGCTTTGATTGAAATACATTTTTTTGCCTTTTGGGAAGATAGAAATAGGAGTCTTGTTTCGAGTGTGGGCGCGCGCGACCGTTTCGACCCGTTGCACCTGACTCTCCAGTATATAATGTTCTGCAAATGTAAGGAAACGGTGGAAAAACTTCATGGGTCATCTAAGCAAGTAATGACGAAGTACTCGGGGGACCACTGGTCCCACAATTTAGCTCACTGCCGATCTCATGAATCCTACCGAGCTCTTTCTGTATCTCTTAATTGTTATTGAAGGAATTGTTATTGAAGGAATTGTTATTGAAGGAATTGTTATTGAAGGAATTGTTATTGAAGGAATTGTTATTGAAGGAATTGTTATTGAAGGAATTGTTATTGAAGGAATTGTTATTGAAGGAATTGTTATTGAAGGAATTGTTATTGAAGGAATTGTTATTGAAGGGATTGTTATTGAAGGAATTGTTATTGAAGGAATTGTTATTGAAGGAATTGTTATTGAAGGAATTGTTGTTGAAGGAATTGTTATTGAAGGAATTGTTATTGAAGGGATTGTTGTTGAAGGAATTGTTATTGAAGGAATTGTTATTGCAGGAATTGTTATTGAAGGAATTGTTATTGAAGGAATTGTTATTGATGGAATTGTTATTGAAGGAATTGTTATTGAAGGAATTGTTATTGAAGGAATTGTTATTGAAGGGATTGTTATTGAAGGAATTGTTATTGAAGGAATTGTTATTGAAGGGATTGTTATTGAAGGAATTGTTATTGAAGGAATTGTTATTGAAGGAATTGTTGTTGAAGGAATTGTTATTGAAGGAATTGTTATTGAAGGAATTGTTGTTGAAGGAATTGTTATTGAAGGAATTGTTATTGCAGGAATTGTTATTGCAGGAATTGTTATTGCAGGAATTGTTATTGAAGGAATTGTTGTTGAAGGAATTGTTATTGATGGAATTGTTATTGAAGGAATTGTTATTGAAGGAATTGTTGTTGAAGGAATTGTTGTTGAAGGAATTGTTGTTGAAGGAATTGTTGGTGAAGGAATTGTTGTTGAAGGAATTGTTATTGAAGGAATTGTTATTGGACGGATTGTTATTGGACGAATTGTCATTGGACTAATTGTTATTGAACGGATTGTTATTGGACGAATTGTTATTGGACGAGTTGTTATTGGACGAATTGTTATTGAACGGATTGTTATTGGACGAATTGTAATTGGACGAATTGTTATTGGACGAATTGTTATTCGACGAATGGTATTTGGACGAATTGCAATTGGACAAATTGATATTGAACGAATTGTTACTGTTGTTTGTCCCGTTTTACCCGACTCTCCCTTACACAATAATGAAAAGGTGGAAAAGCTTCATGGATCACCTAAGCGAGTAATGACGAAGTGTTCGGGGAACCACTGCTCCCCCCGTTTCGCTCACTACCGAGCCCATCGACCCTACCGAGCCCTTTCTGCATCGGTTAATGAGGCGGAGACTAGATCAGTCAGATCTAGCGAAGAAGAAAGATGGCGAAGAGCGTGTGTAAGAGACGAATGAAGAAGGAACGAAGGATGGTCAGGAATCTCCATCGTTGCCTCTGCTACTGTTGCTGCTAAAGAAAGAAGGCATTGCGAGTTCGCTAAGCCTGTTTCAAAGAGTACGAAGGATGAGGACAGGAGGAGATGAACTCACTCCCTATTCCTCGTATCGGTTCGGCAACGTGCAGCGATCGTTAAGCGGACGATATCTGATTAGAAAACAAAGGGAGGATCCGCCGGATTTGCTTCCAACCGGTCGGCATCATGGCGCACTCGATCGTTTGGAATCAACAACGCTGCGCACTATCATCCTGTACAAAAACTAATTTTTCAGTCGGAAGGAAATACGTCACTTCCGGTTCGAAGATCTCATTTTTCGACCGGAAGTGACGTATTTCCGGTATGACGTATTTCTGTAAAGTCTCCGTAAATCGAAATTTTCGGTTTCTAAATTTCATAGTCCATACAGAGGATCCGAAACACCCGAGCCACGACACCTGCCAGTTTATATGTTTGTGTATATTATATATATGTGTGTAGATAAATAAATGTAATACATACTTGGCATTATGATTCAGACATATGTTTGCACATAATATTCGACATGTAAAATTTGTTAGCGAAAACATATGCATATTTTTACATGTACTCTCTTGCATACATCAATAGTGATCGATGTGGCCCGGTTCATATATAATTTATTGGCGTGCCAATCGTAGTGGGCCATATTCGCCACTTTTACCCGATTTTATTTCCACTTGGGATGCGGCCTTCTCCTTCCTCGCACTCGATGTCTCTGAGAGCACAGGTATACATATACATATATACATACATACACACACATATGTATCCCTGTTCTCTTTCGACCTCCTAAATCCCGTGATTAACTACACTACTTTGTTATTCCGAATATATTATTACATCGGAGTAATTGCGAATCGATTGATTGTTGACTATACGATCCTCTATACTGTGTTACAGCCGCCGACGCTGGTATTCCGAGCGAGGGAATATAACGACGGACAGAATACAATGGAATTGAGGCACGTGAAGCGATAAGATTATATTTAAGTTGTGGCAAGATTGATCGTTTCGCCCGAGTCGTGCCGCTAACGGCGAGGCCTGTGTATCTAGCTGTTTCTTTATTTCATTCCTTTCGAGCTGTCCGTCCGTGTGTCCGCGTCAGTGTCTGGGTTAGAGAGATCCGTCAGAGCTGTGAAAGAGACCCGAGGGACTTACTGCCGCTCTTCCCTCCCTCTCGTGCGCTGTGGTACCGAAGTTTCGAAAAAAAAAAATAAAATAAATAATAAAAAAAAAAGAAAAAAAAAAAAAATTCTCTCAAAAGCCGAGAGCGAGGAGATTCTGAAACAAGCGAGAGAGAGAGAGAGAGAGAGAGAGAGACGCACGCACCGGTTTGGCACCACGCAGAGATCGTTAAACGGAGATCAGATTAGAACAAAACGATTCAAATTCCGAAGGGGGCGGAGGGCGGGGGGGGGGGGGGAGGAGAGCCTCGCCGCAGTTGAACGAAGGAGCGGATAGAAAGGATGCGCGAGGGAATAAAAGAGAGCCAACTCTCTCGCGCGCGCGCGCGCGCGCTCGCACATGCAGAGACGAGGGAACACACATGTGTTTGCGAACGCTGAGAGAAGATTTGTCGTTCGAGTTGTCGAAACGAATGGGGAAAACCTGTTTCAGTTTCTTCGCGTTCTCGCGCGCCCTCGGTCAGACATTATTATAATAAATATATATATCCAGGCGATTCGGGAACACGAGTTTATAATACGCAACGGCATAGCGCCGAGATTCGCGGTGATCTTTTCTCAGCGGCGGTCTCCCGATCGGAACCAATGAAAGGTCCGCAAAAGAGGAAAAGAACCGGAAAGAAAAATAAATTAAAAAAAAAAAAAAAAAACAAAAAAACAAAGAAACATACCTCTGCGTTCGCGAGATCCGTAGAACGGAAGTTCGGGATTATTAATAAATTCGTTTCCCCGTCGGAGTAACCATTAATCTCGGCGAGGATTGGCGAGAGATCGCGAGTCGACTGAAGAGGATCAATAGCGTTCCCTCGTGATGCGAACCACTCCGGACGTTTTTATTCATTCTTTTTTTCGCTCTTTTATTTTTCATCCTCGATATATTCGGCAGAACAGGGGAGAAATAATGAATCGCATAACACTGAGGAATAATGAAATCTCTCTCCCTCTCTCTCTCGGCGGATTGCCGGAGAGCAATTCATTTTCTATCGATCTCGATCGACCGGTTGCTCGCCCCGCTTCTCGTTCCACTTGTCGACTCGATAATTCATAATTGTAATTGATCACTCCTATATATATATATATATATATATATATATATATATATATGCGTTCTTATATACATATATACATATATATACCAAAGTTGCACGAAAATTGCAATTGATAAATATACGCTTATATACACACTTTCAATAAGACCGATCATTAATCCTATTTATCGCTCGGAGGCTAGATCGTTGCTCGGTCGAAAAGTATCCGAAGAATTCGGAGCCGGTGCACGCCAGTCTCTCCAGGCAATCCCGGCACCCCAGAATTCGTCTCCGTTACGTGGGACACTCGCTTCGTTATGCCGACTGTAAGATCTCACGCATACGCGGAACACGATTGTCGTTAAGCAAAGATCGGATCGGCGAGAGACGGTGAGGAGGGGGGGGATCTAAGGAATTCGCAAACGAGAGAAAGACTTTTCGTTTGGATTCTCGGGAGCCGCTCGGAACGATCGACGGGGGCGAGGATTCCGTTCGGGGTTCCGGTGAGAATGTATGGAGTGCGATCGTCCTCTCTCTCCTGCCGCTGCTGATGGACCACCGCGGGCCGCGTAGATCTCTACCACCCCCCCCCCCCCCCCTCCTCTTCCACCTTAGCGATCCTATGCCATAGGCAAGATCTCACGGGTAAAAAAACGCGAGACAATTAATAAAGCCCACTCGGAGCAAGGCGGACTGAAATGCAGAGAAGCTGGCAGAAGAGAGAAAAGGATCCCTGTAATTAATTGCATTTATCGAAGAGCCGGTAGTCGATGAGGGAGAAGAGCGCTCGAGAACGAAACGGCTAAATAGCGAGCGTCGCCGATAGGAATAAAAAAAGATTATTGTTGGAGGAATTATTTTTAGAAGAATTATTGTTAGAGGAATTATTGTTAGAGGAATTATTGTTAGAGAAATTATTGTTAGAGGAATTATTGTTAGAGAAATTATTGTTAGAGAAATTATTGTTAGAGGAATTATTGTTAGAGGAATTATTGTTAGAGGAATTATTGTTAGAGGAATTATTGTTAGAGGAATTATTGTTAGGGGAATTATTGTTAGAGGAATTATTGTTAGAGGAATTATTGTTAGAGGAATTATTGTTAGAGGAATTATTGTTAGAGAAATTATTGTTACAGGAATTATTGTTACAGGAATTATTGTTACAGGAATTATTGTTAGAGGAATTATCGTTAGAGAAATTATTGTTGCAGGAATTATTGTTACAGGAATTATTGTTAGAGGAATGATTGTTACAGGAATTATTGTTAGAGAAATTATTGTTAGAGGAATTATTGTTGGAGGAATTATTGTTGGAGGAATTATTGTTGGAAGAATTATTGTTACAGGAATTATTGTTACAGGAATTATTGTTAGAGGAATTATTGTTAGAGGAATTATTGTTAGACGAGTTATTGTTAGACGAGTTAATATCAGACGAACTGTTACTGGTCGCGTTCCGTCGGGAAAAAAACGCGAGACAATTGATAAAGCCCACTCGGAGCAAGGCGGACTGAAATGCAGAGAAGCTGGAAGAAGAGTGAAAAGGATCCCTGTAATTAATTGCATTTATCGAAGAGCCGGTAGTCGATGAGGGAGAGGAGCCCTCGAGAACGAAACGGCTAAATAGCGAGCGTCGCCGATAGGAATAAAAAAAGATTTCTTTCCACATGTTTTCTTGTAATTTATGAATCCGGACTGTAAAAATAAATTGTAAATTTAATATACTGGAACCGAAAATTTGCTTACATTGTTTGCATTGACTGAACATCAGTGTACTTTTTTTTTGTAAAATTAAAATATCGGATATTAAAATTACACATTTTTTTACCTGAAATTTACAAAAATGTTTATGAGAAATAAAAATTTTACTGTAAAATGACAACGTAAATGTTGTTGAAATTTCAGAAACGGTTTATGCAAAAAAGCTTCCAATAGCGTTCAGTAATTTTCAAACGAATTTTTCTTTTGTATTGCAACTTATATCGCACGCATTCATCACTTTTCGCTTCGCTGGGAAAAAAATTGATATTGTGGAATAAGCTTATCGATGCGAAAACAAATTCGCCGTAGAATTTAGCAAGGAGGATAATTGCTAAGTATTTTTAAAAATGTCAAGATTATATCAAGTATGAAATAGATCGGTGCGATTCGAAGCGTCGAGCTTGGACGGACAGTCTCGCTTTGTTTCGCCACCGATCTGATTAATCCTGCTACATTGTGTATCAACGTGTGTGTATATACACACACACACATATATATATATATATATATATATATATATATATATATATATACACACACTATATATAGTTTACCGAAAGAACGTCGAGGCCGAGAAGAGCGAGAGAAAGGTAAAGAACCGAATTTCAAAGGATCTAACTCTCAGGATCTTTCGTCGGCGTGGATGAGGACGATCGGAGTGCGCGACGAAGGCGACGAGCGAGCGGTAGAGACGGTGGCGAGGGGAGAACTCGGCACGGTCAGAAGCAGAAGCAGAAAGAGAGCCGGTGGAAACCGCCGAGCCAAACTTTTACGAGTCCGATCGGAGTCTAATTATTAGGCCGCCAAGCGAGCGAGCGAGCGAGCGAGCGAGCGGGAGAATCTCTCTTTTATGGTTCCCTCACGTGTGTTGCACTTACACTATCATCACGGAATACCGGTTTAGCGATCGCCACACGAATATACCCGAGAGATTCCCATACACGCCACCACAAGAATCCCCACTCGGATATGGTGGATACACTATAGCAGTGTTTTATACACAGGTGTGCTTCGTGCGAGGGGGCCCTCTCGGGAACCTCTCTCGGGCGCCCGTCTTGCACGACACCTTTTACGAAAATAAGCCCCGCGCGAATCGCACGTACCGCATCTGTGCTGGCGGACTCTCTTGGCTCATTTGATAATTACGCCGTTCGTAAATTTCGTACTTCGGGACGATTTTCTTTTCTTTTTTTTTCCCTTTCGCAAATAATTACCTCGCGACTATAGATGACATCGAATGCTAGAATCATCGGCGCATTTTTTTTTTCGAGCTCCGAAAGGATAGGATGAAGATAAGGAATCCGGATAGGTGGCATTATTTTTGCGAATTATCATTCGCTTAATTTTAGAAGAATTGTTATTTGATAAATTGTCATTGGTCGATTAGTTATTAGCCTGGTAGAATATTGTGAGATTAGTTATTGGTCAGTTAGTTGTTGGTTGATTAATTATTGATCGATTAGTTATTGGTCGATTAGTTATTAGACGATTAGTTATTGGACGATTTGTTATTGGGCGATTTGTTATTGAACGTATTATTATTGGACGTTTTGTTATTAGACAATTTGTTATTGGACAAATTGTTATTGAACGAATCGTTATTAGACAAATCGTCATTGGACAAATTGTTATTAGATGAGTTATTGTTAGAGGCATTATTGCTAATGGAACTATTGTTAGAGGATTTATTGTTAGACGCGTTATTGTTAGACGAATTGTTGTTAGACGAGTTAATATCAGACGAACTGTTACCAGACGAATCAATCTTGACGAGGTCGTTTAACACGAATTATCCACAAATCGAATATCGAGTCACGTTAAAGTGCAATCTTCTTTGTTGTTCTCTCAAACATCTGGAATATTTGGATGAGGCTCGATCACGAAACCGCAACAGTCCTAAGGCATAAGGCCTAAGGTATAAGCATGCCATCGTTCGTCTGGTCTCGTCCACGTCCGTTCGTTGGGATCAGTTCGAAAGGCCCCGGAGGCATTGGGCAAGAGAGCCCCGACGGCACCCCCTTCGCTCCCGGAGGCATTCGGCGAGCAGCAGCCGCAGCAGTAACAGCCATACAGCAGCAGTGGTTATAGCTCGATCTCAGGTGCTTGCCGATGCCGGCCCGGAGGTTACGACCCGCTCCGGGGGCTGGCACGTCGAGAGAGCCGCAGCAACAGCAGCACCGGCAGTCCGCGATCTAGATTTCGAAATGGATCCTATCCGTTCCGCGCGCGCGAGCGCGCGCGTTCTCCGGGTCCATCGTTGAAATTTTCAACCAACAGACTCACGCTCTCGTCTCGCCCCGCTGTGAGATCGTTTCGAAATTATTTGAGTTACACGAAGCGAGTTACACGAGAGATCGAGACGGAACGCGGGACACATCGATGAAATGAATAAAGATAGGATTATAGGCGAGGAAGAGCGGAAAGATTCGAGATCCTGTCGTCTCGATCCCCGATCGCGAATCGAGCGTCGTGTTCCTCTCGTTCCCGGCTGATGTTGAACTTTTGCAACGTCTCGAACGGGTGCAGCGAGCAGGTATTGCGCCAATAGTTCGATAGTTTAAAGGATACATGTAGAAAATTGCAAGGCTGTCGTGGCTTGGACGCTCGCATTGGCCATTTGTCTTTAGACAGAGGTAACAAGGGATTCATCTTACCCCATCATTCTTCCGGTGATTATTCTTACCTGATTATTCTTGATGTCCTTGGACCTCATGAGGCGGCTCGCTGCTCTCAGGACACGACCGACAGGACACGCACCTGGAAAAATTATTTAAGCGTTTTATTTAGATTATTATAATCCACTACTTAAGTATCGATTTTGCTGCCACTGTAAAAAAATGTCTGTTTGAAAATTCATAAATCTATATGAAGTTTTATGCATACACATTATATGAAATTTCATTGGCACATACACGGTAAAAAAGTTTGTACTTTTTACAAAAAATTATTGTCCACAAACGTTCACAATTTTTGTTTGTTAATTTTCAAGTTTTACAAACAAAAGTACAAACTAAAATTATCAATAATACAGGAAATGAAATGAGAGGTTCGTATATTCAAATAAGTGACAAACAAGTTTGTCAGTTATTTAACAAAATAATTACGCGTTACGATTTTACGAAATTATTTTTGTTACTGTGTACATAAGAATATTGCGTTGTCGGTATATTAAAAGCAATATCCTCTGTATAATATTTGTAATAATAACACAATTTTCACATATGAATGTCTTAATTTTCAATGCCATCACCGGTAATTTTAATACGCGTATATGGCATTTGAGATTAAATTATTAAAATTCAAACACAATGTATACACGAATTCTAATTTCATACACCAAGGCTCTAAATTTCATAACATTTTTTGCCAGTGTGTAATAAATTTTTTTTTCTAATAAAAATAAAAATTTCTTTGCGAACTGAACGGACAATATCGAGGACTTTCATTGGCGCGTATATCGGTGAGTAGATTGGTAGAAGGAGAAGGTGAGAAAATTCGCGAAATAGGGGTATACGTCAGAGGCGATCGAGTGCTTAATCGATTAGTTTTAATTTAATTACCATGTGAGAGCACTCGTGGATCGACGAATCGAACGGTGCCCAAGAGAGCAACAAGTGGAAGATTGCCCGCGCTCGATCACGTTTCGATTCGTCGATGGCAGAAGAGGAGCTCCTCGTCGTATAACGGAACCGTCGTTGGTCTTCTTAGGGGGGGGGGACTGCCGCGAGTTCGCGAGCCAAGTAACTCCTGGCTCGACGGGAGCCCCCGATCGCCCCCGGGGACCCCCTTTTACATTACAACACGCTGGTGTTCTTGTTCGGTCCCTCTCCCTCTCGCTCTCCGTCTCTCTCGAACGCTCGTAAGCACGGCAGCGCTCGGTAATTGGTATCGTAAAACTTAAAAGAGGCTGCAAAGAGCCCTGTGAAACGGGACACACCGGGAGCGAAGTGAAATGATGATTTCGTGTGGATGCATTTTTCTGCTCCTCTCCCGTCCGGCCGGTGGTTGGTACTCATTCGTCTCGATAAATGCCACTGATTCCCGTTCTGCCAACCCCGACTCCGAGTGCACGCATAATTAAGATTCGCCTCACAGTCATAAACGAATAAATAATCGACATGAAATATATTTAAAAAAAAAAATATATATATATATATATATATATATATATAGCCGTACAAAAAATTTGATAAACCAATGGGGTCAGTTCGCGTTTAATGGACTACCCGAAAAACGTCGCGAAACGAATGCCGATGGATAAAAAAAATACCAATGCGCAAGGGGGGGGGGGGGGCTTTCGGAACTAACGAGACGGACTTCGGGGCCGGACGAGCGAGACCACCCATAGTTAATTCGAGGCTTTAATAGAGTAGCTAATTAAATGCATCAAGATATCAAGGGAGGCGGTAGCGTCTCTCGATATCTTGATTGGGAAACGTCACTTCCGGTTTCAAAATCACGGTTATTCACCGGAAGTGACGCCGCCCGGGAAAATTTCACTTTCGGCCTGAACATCTCAGTTTTCGAGCGGAATTGACGTCGTGCCAGAAAAAGTCACTTCCGATTTGAATATCTCGATTTTTGACCGGAAACGACGTTGTCCCGAATGACGTCACTTCCGATCAAAAACCTAGATGTTCAAAACGGACACGACGTTTTCCCGTAGAACGCCACTTCCGGTCGAAAACTGATATTTTCAAACCGGAAGTGAGATTGTCCCGTATGACGTCACTTCCGATCGAAAACTGAGATGCTCGAACCGGAAGTGAGGTTCTCCCGTATGACGCCACTTCCGGTCGTAAAATGAGATTTTCAAACGGGAAGTGAGATTGTCCCGTATGACATCACTTCCGGTCGAAAACTGATATTTTCAAACCGGAAGTGAGGTTGTCCCGTGAGACGTCACTTCCGGTCGAAAACTGAGACGTTCAAACCGGAAGTGAGGTTCTCCCGTATAACGTACCTAATTTCCGTTAAAAAACGGGGGACTTCGAAACCGGAAGTGATGTTTCCCAAAGATAGAGAGCGATGCACAGGAGCGAGAAGAAGATTCGCGACAACCTTCGAGGATTTCCTTCTCTACATTGGCTTTGCCTATGTCTATCGTTCTCGCTGAGCACCAGTCAGAGTATCGTATCGCGTGCTCGCATGTCTGTTCTCTCTTTTCCTGGCTCCCTCGCGTCCTCATCGGCAATATCACTCGGTCGAGTCAACGAGAAGGAGGATGGAGGTTGTACCTGTCCACATCGAAACTGTGCTATATCCACTGCAGCATGCATGCATGCATGCATGCATGCATGCGAGCCGGCCTCACCGTCCTCGTCGACGTCCCCGATGCGCCTCGGCTATTATACAGTATTGTATCTACACCGGAATCGTAAAGGTAGGCTTTACGAGCCGTCTGAGATATTAATACACGTGTCCCGCATTCTTGAATTCGGTGCCAATGTACATCGTCGGCATACAAGTATCGGGTAAACATACACAGTCGTTGCTGTTTTTCTGCCGCGCCAATGTTTTTCTCGATTTCATTGATTCTCGCCGGTTCGCCAGAGCCATTGCATGACTTCTCATGCAATGGTTCTGGCGAATTACCTGAGTTCTCATGGGAGCTCATCGTCTCGTGTATCGGAAGGGCTTGTCTGAAGGGTCTCCCTTTTATCGAGAAGTAACGAGAGCTTTTCGAATCTCACACTGTAAACATATATTGGAGCTATAATGTACTGGAACTTTAAATTCGAGTCGGGAGGAGCGGGCAAAATGGGACAGTGAGGCAAAACACGATAGCGGGGACAAAACTAAGCCTTCCAATAATGTTTGAATGCCCATTTTGTCCCAACGATACATCCGAATTTTCAACACCGTTTTGCCCCATTTACCATTACCGCTATCATCCAAAAGTTATGGGAAAATTGCGTTTTGTACCATTATCGCGTCTTGCCCCACTGTCTCATTTTGCCCCGCTCTCCCCTACATTACTTGCATTGATTGGAGATTAATGTACTTTTTCGTATAATAAAAATACCACAATGAATTATGTAAAACCCGTGGCTGAAGGACTTAGGTCGATGGCCAATTGACAATACATTTATATTCTCATGACAACTTACACTGTATAATGCTATGTACCGATAAATGTTCCATCCGGAATATTGTCAGTAAATTCACTACTACTACTAAGAATACCAAATACTAACAAAACTTACAAAACTTACTAACAAATACTTACAAAACTTGTGCCTGGAATTTACAAAAATCCATTAAAGATAAAAAATTTAACTGTAAAATTGCACCGCACGTGTGTCTTAAATTTCCGAAACAGTTTAGCCGAAGAAGCTTCCGGGACGGTCAATTAATTTTCCGACACAATTTTTTTACAGTAATACCTTTGAAATAATGACTGTATCAGCATTGCCGACAGATGGTATAAAGTATCGGCGATTAGTCTCGTTCATTGGTACGCGACGATGAAAATAAAAACCTTGTCATTAGAGTCGGCTTGCCGCGGAGACATTCGGAGACTTGTACGGTAGTTCTCGCAGAAGTTGGACCGGCAATGGGAGTTAATTAGCATTCGGTCACCCATATGTTGTCCTCCTCGCGTACTTTCTTATGTCACACATGTCGCATAACACATGCACACGCTGCCAGCGTCGAAGAGATATGGATATGAAGATCCGAATATAATGACGTGACCGCCGCGGTTCTCGGTTTCTCGGTCGTCGCCGAGCGTACGAGGGCATCGAGACGAGAGCTCGAGAGAGATCTCGGAGTATCTCTACACGTCTATTCTACCGAGAGGATACCAACTAAGAGATGCTATCGAGAGGGTGCCCCCCGTCGTGGATCATGATGTATCGATCCTGTACGCCCTTGGGCCCGTGTCCGCGCGCGAGAGACTGACCGGTGTGCTCGTTGCTCTCCTCTCAACCCTCTAGCGCAGATCGTTTCACGATGGTAGGCAGGCGGGCCTACCATCGTAGGGTACACACATACCTGCAACTACCTACAAGCCGCTCACATACCCAACGCCGTTCTCATCATCATCATTATTCCCGTCGTCATCGGTGAGCAACGAGACACGGAGGACATAAGAAAGGCTCCATATGTACCATTACCGGTATACATGTAACGCGCCATGCGCCCGGGAGGACGAGGCTAATTACGAAAAGGGTGTGATGATAATTACATCTGTCTCGGAATAATCCTTGCATCCAGGGACTTTTTTTTTTTTTTTTTTTTTTTTTTTTTTTTTTTTTTTTTTTTAACGTTCTCACGAATTTATCGGGGCTCAGTTTCCGGCACGACGAGAGCCGCGATCGTTCGTAGAGAACGAGCGTGATCTTGCGTCGTCTGTTCTCTCCGAACGACGTCGTGCCATTCGAACCAGCTATAGGTTCGAATATGCACGGCGAGAGACGGAGGCTCACACCGATGGAACGGCGCTATGTGCTTCCAAGTTCAAGAGTAGTGCGGTTTGGCTCGCGAGAACTTTATATCAGCGCGAATGCAGAATAGTACACGAGGTGGTGTGTACATACCTGCGAAGGACTTTGGTAACGTTCGGGCTGCTCGGTAACTTCGGGAATTAGAGTATTGGAGTCTGTGTGTAGCGCAGTGTTATGTATATTAGAGTATGGGAATTAGAGTATTGGAGTCTGTGTGTAGCGCAGTGTTATGTAGTATGGGTCACGCATGGTCGGTCTCGCTAATGGCACGCTAATAGGCCGCGTTTCTCCTACTTTTAATTTATTGCCGGACGAGTCGAGGCGCTGCTCCCTACCTTCGGTTTGTCCGGCGATGCTTGGCACACCGGACGATTGCGTCGCGTTAATATCGTCGCGGTCGTTATCCTTCTCTCTTTTATCACATCACACCTTTCGTCGACGTCGGTGAGGCCGTAGGAGGTCTTCTACTCTCGCTCAGGGACACTTCGGGACGCGCACGTGAGGTGGCGCGCCTCAATGAATTTGTCACGCGGTCGGGTCACCTTTGCGCGACTGCGTGCGCGCGCATTTCGCGCCTGAAAATCTGGCGATCGTCTCTCGTCAGATTCTCAGGTGAGGGTTTGTCGCGGTCGAGTTGATCGGAGTGCCACTCACAAGTAGTACACTGAGAGAAGGATCTAGTAAAAATTACCAATCATCTGAGAAAAATTGCCATACCTTATGGAGTAGTGAACTACACCCAGAAAAATAATTTATTTGACGGCCACCATTTATTTAGATTAAGTAAAATATTTAGTAGTAGTAAAAGAGATTTATTGCCAAAGTTGATATTTGGAGTATTTTTTTTTTAATATAATAATTGTTATACCTAATGATAATTTTACACCCTGACCAAGGGTTATCGACCTGGGTCCTTCAGCACTCCAAAATATTTATTTGATTTAAATAAATATTTATTTAAATTAAGTGAATAGTTACTTAAATGAAATAAATATTTATTTAAATCAAATAAATATTTGACTTCATCGAAATAAACGGTGACCGTCAAATAATTTATTTTTTGCCCGCCTACGCTAAAAATTCCACATTCCATGCCTGCAACGGGAGCGGAAAATGGTCGATTCTTGACCAGCGGGCCGAAAAGTAACACAACGGGCCGAAAAGTATCGCAGCGGGCCGAAAAGTAGCTTTTGACCCGCTCCAGTACTTTTCCGCCCGCGGGCCGAAAAGTACTGGAGCGAGTCACTTTCCATCCTCAATGCAGGCATAGACACTTTTTAGCATATGTGGCCACTTTTTAGCATAGTCGGACAAAAAATAGCGTATGCCACTCGGGAGGAAGGGCATTTTCACCTCGTGTGAATTTCTGCCCTCGCTTCGCTCGGGCATCAAACTTCACCCTCGGTGAAAAAACGCACTTTCCTCCCTTGTGGCATAATATACTATTTCTAGGTGTAGGGCACGACCTGTGGCAGATGGTCCGAGATTTTCCAAGAATTTTTGCCACAATATCTACGAAAATTCTTACAAATCTGGTACTTCCTGTCATAAGTAGCGCCCTTGTTCTGCACTACTATATGCGATGGTAATTTCTCTAAAGCGATACAGTTATATTTACTAGATCTTTCTCTCGGTGTAGAATTTGCTGGTCGATATCTCTCAAAGTTTGTACACTGAGAGAACAATCTGATAGAAATTACCATAGATGTTGTAAAAACCGACGGAAGTTTCAGGTGTATGGGAAGTACAGCGATATCCTGACCAACATTCGTGTTCAACTCAACACATTCCGGCGAGAAAGCGTGGTAATTGTCGCTATAGCAAAGATTTCTAGAATTTTTGCTAGACTATAAGTTCTTTGTAACAGAAAATACAGTAATCGGTGGCGTCGCGATCGCGCATCGTTTGTTTTAGATTCTTAGGTTCTACACAATAAACAGTGAGTAAAAAATAATTTCGTCAAATCGGAACACGAAGGTTCGTAAAACTAATTTTGTTAAATAAGTGAGAAACTCGTTTGTTAAGGTTTGAATTTAAAAAAAAAACTGTCCTTTTGTTTCCCCTGTCATCAACAATTTTAGTTTCTACTTTTGTTTGTGAAACTAGAAACCAGATGGCGGTATCGGAAAATCAACAAATCAAAAATTGTGGACGTGTGCGGACAATAAGTTTTTGTAAAAATAAGTACAAACCTTTTTTTTACTGTGTATCGGCAAATTATGTCGATCAAATTTTGGTTTTTTTTACTTTTACTGAAAGTTGTTATGTATACAATGTACACATAACAAAATTCAGACGACGATAGTCTCAGTTTTCATCGATGGAATTTTCAGTTTCAATCCACGAAAATCTTAGCCAGATTCTGAAAAACAAAATGACCATAAGGATTGGATGAAAGATTGCTATCAAACCTGTGAAAATTTAACACCTCGCTGGTGGTTGCGCTGGTGCTCCATGTTGCCTGATCGAAATTTACCACAGCTAGTTCTTCGAGATCCTTCACCCAGTGAACCGATCAAAATATTGCTCATCGTGTCTGCGCTCTTACAGCTTACAGACGTCGAGGTTCTCCCTAAGGTGGCCAATATTCGCCAACTCTCAGCTGCGAGCGTCACGAACCGATCGAATCCTCCTCACGAGTCCCACCATCCTGCCTCATCCGCCTTGCCGCAGACCCGATGACTCAGTATTCGTCGATTAATAAGCCGCGAAAGCACGACGCAAAAGACACAAAAGAAACACACGAGAGATTCGAACTGAACGATCCCTCGTTCGATTTGGCATACGTGGGTGCAACGATGCAGATGATTATCGTTGCTATAACGAGCCGACAAATTATCGGAACGCGCCAGCGCGCAGCTATACGCGCGGCAATCAACTCTGCGTTCCTCGAAGTAACACACGACGATCCACGACCGCCGATCTACACGGCGGATGGCTGTGACATCGGTGATTCGTTCCGCGGAAGAAAAAAAAAAACAAAAAAAGAGTTGCCCCGACGAGAGATCTATAGGTGTGAGATCGAGGACTATCGCAGCGACTCGGCTAGCCGATCGCGGTAAGCGCTTCGCGCACACGCTCCAAGATAGTCTCTCGCTGGCAAGGGCGTGCGCGAAGCGCTTAATCGCTGGTTTTACGCTTTTTGTACGATGGAACTCGCGCGGGAGATCACGTTGCCTAGCCTTCTTTCGTCCCGGAGATCATTTTCCCACAGAGCCCCGCCGGCCGTCGCTCGGCTGCCGTTGCCTTCGGGCTCTCCCTTCCTCTATTCTCTCCCGATTTCTTCGTTCCACGTCGATCTCTATTCATCTCCTCCTCACCCTCTCTCGCTCCCGCGGCCTCCGCTGCAGGTATGCACGTATATATAGACGCTATATATAGTATAATAGTGCATCCGTTCCTCGGGCTCTCAGGAGCAGGCGGGCGTTGTTCGTTACATCGGAGGGCGGCGAGGCGGGAGCATCGCCTGCCGAGATCTCGTTCCGCTTTTCGCGATTGTACCGCACGAAAGGCCCTCGGATAGATCGTGGCTCACTCGGTACGCCGGTCGGATTGACAGGGAGACCCCCTCGGGAGGCAAAGATATCCTCACTGCATTCCGATAATTACCAATTATACTCACCGATAATAACGAGTAATCGCTCGCTCCTCGGCAACACTCGAATTAACGTCGATGCGACGATGACGAGGAATCGTTCACCGACGAATAAGGACGCTTGAATCGACCGAAGATTCGGACAGGGACGTTCAAATAAATATTTTGTTGGTCGAACTAATAAATATCTTGATGGCTCAACAATATTTTGGTGAAATCACCTAAAAAGTTGTTGAACTAAGCAATTTTTTAGCCAATTTTTTTTAGCTATCAACAAAATATTTATTTCAACGTCCCTGTCCGAATCTTTAGTTGATTCGTCCGTACTTTTGCTTCCTCATAGAGGAAGCTTTGTTTTCGTGAGACATTTTTTTTTTTCGAGGTTTTAGCTTCAGCGTACTTAAAATAGTCCGAAATGTTGGGAAATGCAATTTTTAGCCGGCGTCCGGACGTGTGTGTGTGTGCGTGCGTGCGTGCGTGCGTGCGTGCGTGCGTGCGTGCGTGCGTGCGTGCGTGCGTGCGTGCGTGCGTGCGTGCGTGCGTGCGTGCGTGCGTGCGTGCGTGCGTGCGTGCGTGCGTGCGTGCGTGCGTGCGTGTGTGACAGACTTGCGTCGTTTAATACGACTATAACTCGGAAACAGTTCGAGATTGTGAGTTGAAATTTGCTACACTAGTAGAGTGGTCACGTCTCTTTCGTCAGTGCAATTTTCAGGAAGATTGAAGCCCGTTTCGAGATTTCACGCGTTTTTGAAATTTTTCAAAAAAGGTCGTCGTAGCTCTAACTTGAGTAAATTATTAAAGACTGTTCTAAAAAATTGCATACAATCACAGTGCAATGATCAAAGATCTTTGGTATTGAATTTGGCCGAAATCTATCAAAGCAGTCAGATTTTATGGAATTTTCAGTTTTTTTTCTTTTCAAAAATGACTAAAAACAGCCTAATTCGAGTAAACATGGAGGTAACGAGCTTAAATTTGGCACGAGAATGGACTAACACTGTACAATGCTTGGTATTAAATGTGACGAAAAGTGATCGAACCGTTTAGATTTTATGAGATCGTGAAATTATTGAATTTTTTTGAATAATTCGTTTTTTATATTCGCTGCGAGTTTATTCATCAAATGGTGCCTTAGGAGTAAAATAACGTAGAGTGTCGTTAAGGAAGCCAAAAATACAGAAAATGCTTTCTCGTAGAAGAAGCTTTGCGAATAAAGGAACATTGTGACTAGGGCCATATAAAAATATCAATTTGCAACTTTCATGAGGAAGCAATAAGGAAATTTGAATTTTCAGCTTTTTATCAGTATTCCAGGCGAATTTAGCAGAATCGCGTTTTTTTTTCTTCTCTTCATACCTCGATGCGAAAAGTCTGGCACTAAATTGTCCGCTGGTGAAAATTGACAAAAGTTAAAAAAAAAAAAAAAACGATCTTGGTCAATTCGGTCCGTCGGTCGGATCGACGGAGAGACCTCTCCGAGTCTCCGAGGATATTCCTCTCTCACTGTACTCCGATAATCGCCAATTATACTCGCGATAATAATAAGTAATCGCTCGCTCCCCGGTAACAGTCAATTAACATCGTTGCAACGATGACGAGAAATTGTTTAAGACAATTTCGCTGAAAGGCGTTTCCTTTTCCTCGCTTTCGCTCTCGGTGCGAGAACGCTAAATTCTTCCCCGATAAAAATTTAATAAAAAAGAGTAAATTAAAAAAAAAAAAAAAGTGCAAAAGAAAACGAGCTTCACCAATTCGGTGGAAGGAATCTCGATTGCGATTCCCAATGTTCCCGACCACGCGCAGTGTTACTCGCGCGGTGTTCCCTTGGCACGTTGTAATACCCAATATATACACACAAGAGAGATGGGATTACACTGTACAAAGTGTATACGAGGAGGGCTCCCCCCCGGTGCGCTACAGCCCATAAAACAGGGGGATATAGTATAAACGCGATGTTATCGCGAAGTCGGAGGAGGTTCCGCGTAATCTATCCAATTATCGTTCGATCGGAGGAGCAGAGGAGGTGAGAGCTCTCCGCCGTGGGCTCTGGGGAGTGAGTCAGTGTGAGAGGCTGCTGCCGGCCCGAAGACGCCATCGAGAGTGGCTCTCGGACGCCGGGGTCCCGATAGACGCCGGTCGTCGGGCTACCCCAATGCCCGAAGGCCCTTTCGGAAGGTCCAACAATAATCGGCTGTGCGGGGAAGCCGCCTCAAGAGTTAGCCCTCTCCATTATCCACAGTGACTTTGTCGAGTCGTCACTAGGTATGTGCACCGAATTTATGACCGGTCAAAAAATTAGGCTGGCAGAAAATTACCAAAAGATCGCGCCACTACTGTTTGCTGTACAGGATAGCGAATACGTCGTCGCCACCGCTTCCAACGGCAAGCGGCGCGGAAAAAGTGCATTATTTACCTCATCGCGACTGGGTATGTGCACCGAATTTATGACCGGTCAAAAAATTAGGCTGGCAGAAAATTACCAAAAGATCGCGCCACTACTGTTTGCTGTACA
Source organism: Amblyjoppa proteus (assembly GCA_963922035.1). NCBI lineage: Eukaryota > Metazoa > Arthropoda > Insecta > Hymenoptera > Ichneumonidae > Amblyjoppa > Amblyjoppa proteus. Next base: position 13,121,427 of record OY998233.1, read on the forward strand.
GGATAGCGAATACGTCGTCGCCACGGCTTCCAACGGCAAGCGGCACGGAAAAAGTGCATTATTTACCTCATCGCGACTGGGTATGTGCACCGAATTTATGACCGGTCAAAAAATTAGGCTGGCAGAAAATTACCAAAAGATCGCGCCACTACTGTTTGCTGCACAGGATAGCGAATACGTCGTCGCCACGGCTTCCAACGGCAAGTGGCGCGGAAAAAGTGCATTATTTACGTCATGTTAAACTTTTACGTGGTTTGACAATCGTAAGATATGTCTAACATGTCATTCAGACTGATAGTGATACGAAAGAATCGAACGATGCCAACATTACGTTGACTTTAAGGCAGTCCTTGCGAATAGCGTTCACTTCGCGTAAGTTTCAGAGAAATGAGAGGGAATTGCGAACACTTCTTGACGGTATGAAATTCTGAAAAAAATCAGGTGTATTAAAGATGCCGAAAAAGATTGATTTTGCATAATAATCATTCCAAAATGTTATTAACAAATTGATGAAAAATAAAATTTGTTCAACAAATCTCCCGGAAACATAACTTTTTTTTTTATGAAAATTATTCGTTCATTTTTCTGAATACGTATGAATTTTTTCGGATTTTTAAATTCACTTTGAATTTTTTGATTTTCTACACGTTTTTCGCTTACAAAAAAAAAAAAAAAAAAAAATCAATTTTCATTTAAAAAAAAAAGTTCGATTTCCGGAACATTCGTTGATCAATTTTATCTTTCATCAATTTGTTAATAACATTTTGAAATTATTATTATGCAAAATTAATCTTTTCAGCACCTCTTAATAGGCTTGATTTTTTTCATATTTTTATACGATCCAGAAGTGTTTGCAATCGTCTCTCATTTCTCGAAAACTTATGCGAACTTGCGAAACTTGCGAATGGTGAACACTATTCGCAAAGACTACCTTAATTTTGATTATTCAAATTCAAGATTTTTTCCTTTAGAAATTTGACGGAATTTGTGACAACAACAAAAATTACGCTCATTGCACATGATAGATTCGAGAAATACCAAAACGCCAGTCATTTTCATGCCAATTGTCGTCAACGAGAAACGACGATCATTGCACGTCTCTCGTCACAACGCTCGATCAGTAGATTATCGAGCCCAATACTTCGATGTCCCATTGCAAGAGAATAATGCCCACGTAATAAAAAAAGGGGCGATCGATGGACTTCAATTCAAGCTTTTCCCTTTAAAAATCTGAGGGAATTCATGACAAAAAAAATGACGAAGAAAAAATGACAAAGAAAATGAATCATTTTACAACTATACAACACTTTGACCACACTTCTGACGCTCTGTCTTTTGACAGAGCGTCAGAGCAACGACCGTCATTGAACACGATCAATTCTTGAAGTACCAAAACCGACCTCATCATAAAGTGACGGTCGTTGCACATCCCCAGTCGCGACGATCCCTAGATCATCGATCCCAATATTTCGATCTACCGTTGCAACAGAATAATGGCCGCGTAATAAAAAAGGAGGGGGGGTGCGGGCGGCGATGGCCGGAGAGAGAGGGATGGAGAGGGTCGCTCGCGAATTGCCCGGTGATTGTGCAACGTCGTGGGTATATATTCGCCCCGGGCATAATACCCGAGCCTCTCGCGTTCGCTCGAGGAGTTCTATCTGCTTCCGCACACGATTCCACCGGGTCGGATACCGCCATTACGGCGAACCACAGGATAGACAGATAGGTAGGTGTAGTCGGTGGTATATACGCCGGAGAGGAGAATTTAACACAGGCCCGTGATCGAGAACGGCCGTCGGCCAGCTAGGGCCCGGCCCAGGGATCAGAGAGCCGACCGTGGAGGCCAGGAGAGGAGAGGCAACCCGGGGTTCTTGAGAAAGAGGTGGACGAGCTCCTCGCGGGTGTGCCTTGGCCGGGCCTCCCTCGGTCCCCCTCGTCCCTCTTCCTCTCGCGCGGAACATCGGAACCGCCGGTGCTCGGACGAAGACTGGACGCTCCTGGCGTGGTTGGGCCCCGAGGGCCTCTCGCCGACGGCCCCGTTGAATCGCCGCTGGGCCTTTCACCGAGCTCCCGCTGCCGGTGCTATTGCAACGATGCTGCGAGAGGCCGCAGGGCCCACGGGCCCCCGCTCTCGCTGTTGTGGGCTACGGGTCGCGACCCCAGTGTGGTCCACTCCCTTGCGCTTGCCTCCCGTGCCTCCGTTTTCCTCCTCTCCGTCCTCCTCCTCCTCCTCCCCCTTCGGCGGCGTTACAGCCATTGTTTTTTTTGTTCCTTCTTCTTTTTCGAAACTGTCTCCCTCCCTTCATCCTTTCCTCCCCTCGAATATTTTTTTGCCCCTCGGCCGATCTCGCTCTCCGCTCCGCTCCGCTTGTGTACGGAGCACACAACACCGTGTTTCACCTGAGGTACCGAACGAACGGGCGTCCGAGCGCGCCGGCGAACGCTCGGCCTGTCCGTCGTTCCATCCGTCCGGCCGATCACGATCCTCGTTACACTTACCGCCAGTATATAAACCGGCCGTCTCTGCCCGGGTGCCGGCCTCTTTCCTTCTTTACTGGATATTCCTGAACCCTCTCCCCGGACGCGAAACCCTTCTGCGAGCTCTCTCGCCGCAGCCTGTGTGACGAGCGGCCGATTCCTCCGCAGCCCGCACTGCCGATCTCTTCGGGCCTCCGCTACGGCCACCTCGCTCGGCTGTCCCCGTCCAGCATGGCTCGTTCCTCTCGATCGTTCCCTTGTTCACTCGAGAGCCAGCACACCGGCTAACTACCGGCTTCTCTTTCCGTTCGAAACGATTCAATCTCTCACTCTCTACTCTACACTCTGGCACTTCTGTTGCCACTCGTACCGATACCACCGATCTACTGCAGCGCAGCTTGCGAAACACGGCGGAAGGTTCTCTCGTACTCGTTGCGATCTCGATGAAATTATTTTCTTTTTTTTTTCTTTCTTTTTTTTTTTTTTCTTCTTTGCTATTACTTTTTCCATCAATTATCAGTCAAGTACGCACGTAGACCGGGGAGAGTGGGTGAGATTCGTGATTGTGTATTTTTCTTTTTTTATTACTGTCGATTCATCGCCTCGGTTATGAAATTTCTGTAAGCGAAGACTCTCGTGTAAACGTCGGGATAACCCATTCCGCAGGAGACGGCGTAGGACACGATGCCGACTACCTGGTTGTCGTAGACCAAGGGACCACCACTGTCACCCTGAGGATTGAGATTCGACGATCAATTTTTTTTATTTATTTCATTTTTTATTATTTTCATTTTTTTTTTTTTTTTTTTTTTTTTTTAATTGTCATTGAAGCGTCAATTTGAGAAACTTTAACACGCATTAGCTTTTCGTGCATAATACGAAAAGAAATATATAAATAAATAAAGAAATTAATAAAGAAATATACTGACTTTGCAAAATCCTGTATAGTCTCCGTCGAAGCCGCATATCTGTGTGTCGAGAATGTTGTGGCGAGACACGCAGTCCTCCAGTGTGAGAATCGTAACCGAACGCTTTTTCAGATTGTCCGGATACTCGCCCGGCCAGCCACGGTTCATTTTGCCCCATCCACTGACGGTACCCACTATGCTTGCAGTTAAGTTGCTGGATGGCAGAGCGATTGGGGCCTGCCGAGAGTTTGTAAACGCCGGAGTAGCGAGCTTCAAAGGGCGGAAATAATGCGATTAGTGAAATTCAAGCAAACTTGTTTCGTCTTGTGCTTTCGTATTTAATTTAATTTAATTTAATTTAATTTAATTTAATTTAATTTAATTTAATTTAATTTAATTTAATTTAATTTAATTTAATTTAATTTAATTTAATTTAATTTAATTTAATTTAATTTAATTTAATTTAATTTAATTTTATCCACTTTCTTTATTTATAAGTTATAATCTATTGGACAGCGGGGCAAAACCGGATAATGAGACGAAACGCAATTTTCCGATAACTTTTGGATGGTGGCGATGGTGGTACGTGAGGCAAAATGGGTGTAAAAAACCGAATGTATCGTTGGGACAAAATGGGGCATCCAAAAATTATTGTAAGATTGAGTTTTGCCCTCACCGTTCCATTTTGCCCCGCTGTACCATTCTGCCCCGGTCTCCCCTACTTGTTTTAGTCCCTTTATTCATTGCTTGTTTTTTTTTGGGACATTGTCCTAAAAGACGAAATAAGAACTACTTTCTCTCTATCCCACCCGGTCACGTAGAATTCCGCATACGTGTGCACTGAGAAAAAAAAAAAAAAATTGGTTGGATTAACCATAAGTCGCGGTGACATACGTTCAAAGCTGTTATTTGTTTGGTACAAATAAAGTATTGTCTCGTTAAACGATTATTTGCTTCAATTTATTCAAAATTTGTCGATTAAAAGAAACATTTTTTTGTACCAACAAAATAAACCTTTGAACGTATGTCACCGCGCATTTGCTTAATTCAACCATTTCTTTTTCTCAGTGTGTGCGACTTAAAACAAATTGCCAATGTGTGACAATTATGATAATAAAAGATGATCTTACCGTAATAACTGCTATATCGTAACGCCATTTATTGACGATGCTGCCGGTGACATAATTGGGATGAATCCTCACATATTTGGCATAATGGCTTTCACCTCCGGATGATATTTTCGTTGTACCGGTCCTTATGACGAGGCCTTTGGTGTACGAAGAATCCTCCCTGTAGCGGAAACAATGAGCTGCGGTAAGCACATGTCTCTCGCTGATAAGCGCACCCCCGCATATGTGGTGCAGTTCTTCAATCAATGCAACTTGATACTTCAATTCACCGGGCGCGACGTACGATCCATTCAAAATTCTTGCCGTTCGTCCCGCATCTGCGAATAAAAAAAAAAAAAACATTAATTAAAAAAAGTAATTTGTCAATCAATCGTATCAATCGTGATCTATCGTTAATTACAAATGGTCGTTAATAGTCATAAAAATCATGCTTACCCGTCACGAAAATTCCAATCGCCGCTAGAGCGATCAGTCTCAAGAGGAAACTTTTCCGAGAGACCATTGTGCTTTGGAGCGGCAGATGGAAATCTACTTTGCGAATCAAAAATTCACTCTGTTTTTATACCATCGCAGGTAATACCGTATGTTTTTACCCGTGCATAAAATTCACTCTCTTATCTCTCGTGTACCCAGCTGCGACGAGAGCCGTTCCGCCCAATACTATGCATGACACTATAATAATTGCTATTCATCTAATCTGACACTTCCTGTGCCAATAAGTTCACGAAATATTTGTTTAACCCAAAAAAAAAAAAACCCCAAAGATCGGAATATATGTTTCGAGCATTCCTCTCTTTGGGTGAATGGACGTGTGCAGCTGCGTCAATGCGCCAATGATGATATTGACCAAAAGTTTCAATTTCCACCTAAAGCGTTCGAAAGTGATTATGATAAAGTAAAAATCTAAATTTTCACGTAGCTTCCGCGTATATCGTTCTTTTGGGTGCGAAGCTTCAACCAATAAGCATTTTCCATCTTTCACTTCGTATTCTCTTCATTGCTCTCGTTTTGCCACTCTACATAGCTCTATATAATTTTACCACTATACTGTTCAAAGGGTTACACAAACCATGACTGCACTCGACTCGAATCCTTCCCGTGCAAAATGCCTGGAATTTTGCCATGTGGTAAATTGCTCAAAGACCAAAATTTCTATGCCTAAATTGGGTCACTTGTTTTTATCTGTATTATGAAAGTCTCGTGCTGCGAGGAAGTCAATATTAACTATCAGATTCGTCGCTGGCTTCGAAGCTTTCCAAACACTGTATCCTTGTTATAAGTATCGAATCGCTGCCTTATCAGCCTAAAAAAGAAATAGGTTATCAGCTCGGTTTATTTGCTGCAATTCTTGCATTTCAACATCAACTCTGTTCTAAATTTCATCTAAATTTCGAAGGCAAATTTTATTTGACACCAAGTTTCGCTGCGATTCGAAGTCTCTTCGCAAAATAATTGCATTTCCGGACGAGATAGATCTAAAGACAGTTGGAAATGGGATTTTTTTTTCTGCATTCTAGGCCATTACATCTTGAAGCCTGTTACTTTTTATTAGCAGTTTCTTTAACTTTTCAACAAATTTTTAAAAATTCGTGGTAATTTCTGTTGTATTTCCAAACATAAATGTACGACTAAAAGGTGTAACTCCGCCCTAGCATTGTTTTCATACAACTACGTTATTAAAAGACACTGGTCGAATTTAGGCTTACAGTTCATTTTCACTTAATTTTACAGCATCCAAGACAGAAAAATAAACTTATTCGAATATCAAAATTTTCGTAACTGAATAATTTCAAAAATATCCGGGCAATTCCATTTACACTCTTATGGGAACTGCAGGACCCTTACAAAGGGAGACGAAAAATTCCATCAAACGGTATCAAACTCTGTCAGCGCTTGCATCTTCCACGGGACACTTGGAATTTTGCTATACATTCATGTTCTGATGTCACACGAAAGGGTCTATGCCAGAGTATTTCTTGAAAGTGTTTCCTTCGCGAGATACTGGCATGGCCCGATTAGGCGTAGGACAAATTTAGGCGGTCTTCCCCTATAAAGATTCGAACATTACAGGCCGGGCGCACGCGCACATTCACACGCATCCGTCCACAATTTTTTACAAAAGCAATTTTTCGACATCTTACAACATTCTAAAGATGTTTACAAGCAAGTATCGAGACAAATTTCATGAAAACAAAGCTTCCTACATGAGGAGGCAAAAAAGCGTCGAAGCACGCTTATCAAGCCGTACACTAGCGCGCAACGCCACAGGCTGTTGACCAAAATAAACGATAAACGAGAACGTGGGCGTGTAAAAAAAAAAAAGAAAAACAAAGCTTCCTCCATGAGGAAGCAAAACTAAAAATCCGAACGGTTCTCGTGTTCATTATCATTATTATCAAGTACGCGGATACGAGTGTCGAGTGCACGAAACGACACGAGTATAACAACAGTGCAACATGCATCCGAGTACTCGATCGGACGTGTATTAACTATTCAGCTAATAAGACGTAGGGTAAACGTGGTGAATATGGACCGCTCCGATTAACACGTAAATCAATGAAGCATAGACCGGTCCATATTCCCCACTTTTACCCTATTTACTATTCACCTACTTCGAGGAGCCTAGTTTTGTGCAGAGAGGTGTCCACACCGACTGGGAACGCGGTATCGTTTGCACCTCTTTCCTTCTTTGCCGGATATTCCTGAACCCTCTCCCCGGATGCGAAACCCTTCCGCGAGTTTTCTCGCTGCTCCATGCATCAGCCTGTGTGCCGAGCGACCGATTGCTGAAGACCCCGGACCGGTGATCTCTCCGAGTCTCCGCTGCGGGCACCTCTTCAGCCTCCTCCTCGGCTGTCCCCGTCGAGCAACGCTCGTTTCTTTCGATTGTTCCTTTGTTCGCTCGCTGGCCAGCGCACCGAATAACTACCGGCTTCTCTTACCGTTCGAAACGATTCAATCTCTCACTCTCTACTCTGCACTCTTGCACTTCCGTTGCCGCCGGTACTGATATTACCGATGTAGGGGAGGGCAAAATGGCACAGCGGGGCAATACGGGATAACGAGACAAAATGCAATTTTCCAATAGGGGAGAGCGGCGCAAAATGGGACAGGGCGGCAAAACGGGACGGCGGGGCAAAATGCTATTTTTTCAATAATTTTTGGATGGAAGAGTGAATCAAAGAGGAGTTGAAAATCAAGATGCATCAATGGGGCAAAGTGGGCTATCCAAACATTATTGGAAAATTGCGTTTTTCCTCATTGTCCCGTTTTCTCCCCACTGGCCTGTTTAATTTTGGATGGCGGCGATGGTCGTACGTGGGGCAAAAAGGGTTTCACAATCCGGATGTATCGTTGGGACAAAATGGGGCATCCAGAAATTATTGCAAGGTTGAGTTTTGCCCTCACTGTACCGTTTTATCCCGCTGTGCCATTTTGCCCCGGTCTCCCCTACTGCCGCGCCAGCTTCACACATCGTGCGAAATACGATGAAAGCTTCCCTCCTTCTCGTTGCGATCTCAATGAAATAATTTTTTTTTTTTTTTTTATTGCCGTTACTTTTTTTTTAATTATTATCCATTATAATTATCCATCAAGTACACACGTACACACTGGGAGGAGGGGAGAGTGAGGGTTGAGATTCACGATAGTGTATTTTTTCCTACTGACGTTTCATCGCCTCAGTTATGAAATCTTTGTAAGCGAACACTCTCGTATAAACGTCGGGATAACCGATTCCGCAGGAGATGCCGTACGACACGACGCCGACGATCTGGTTGTTGTAAACTAACGGACCACCGCTGTCACCCTGTATGATTCAGATTCGATGATGAATTTTTTTTTTCAATTTTTAAAAATTTTACTTATCATTAAAGCATCATGTCGGGAATCAGCGATACGCTATAGTTTTTCGTGTATACTCACATGACAAAATCCTGTATCGCCACCGTCAAAGGCGCACATCTGAGAGTCGAGAATGGTGTTGCGAGATTTGCAGTCATCCAATGTGAGAATCGTCACCGAACGCTTTTTCAGATCGTCCGGGTACTCGCCGTTCGGGCCTCTTTGCATTTGTCCCCATCCACTAACGACACCCACTACACTTGTAGTTAAGTTGCTAGTTGGCAAAGCGATTGGCGCCTGATGAAAGTTCTTGACGGCCGGAGTAACGAGCTTCGAAGGCCGGAAATAATGCGATTAGTGAAATTGAAACAAACTTATTTCGTCTCGTGCTCCTCGTATCGAAACTTCATATTTTATTTTAGTTTTCATTAGTTTCATTGATTTTATTTTCGATTTTTTTATTTAGTTATCTTTTCGGTTTAGCACACTCGGAGGAAAAGGACAGTGTTTCCTGCCGTAACGAATGGTTTTCAGGGGAAATAGTTTCTGACAGAATACATTCAATTGATTAAACCATAATTATGATTGCAACCATGATTTTTTGCCACTATCGTAACTACAAAATATAGACATTCCCTTTGGGAATTATTTTTTTGTTGTAAAAAGTTTGAATTGTTGCTTTTACTGTGCAATTTTTACTCAGTGCAATTTTAGTTTTAGTGTCTTTGATCGACACAGTAAAAAATCATTTCGTAAAATCAGAATGCGAAATTTCGTAAAAAAATAATTTTGTTAAACAAGCGACAAACGACTTTGTCACTTCTTTGAACATACGAACCTGTCCTTTTATTTCCAGCATCATTGACAATTTTAGTTTGTACTTTTGTTTGTCAAACTATAAAATTAACAACTAAAAAAATTGTGGACATTTGTGGACAATAATTTGTTGTACAAAGTACACATTTTTTTTTTTACTGTGTACTTTCTTTAGTTACAAGCTATTGGTCCGCTTATAACTTATATATTTCCGCTTTAGTTATTTATTTTTATATTTTATATTTTATATTTAGTTATATAGCTTTAGTCAGTTATATATATTATAAGCCGCTCTCTCACTGTCTCATCTTGTCATTTAGAATTCCGCACAAGTGTGTGTGACTTAAAACAAATGTCGATGTTTAACAATTGTCGTAATGAACGACGATCTTACCGTAACAACTGCTATGTCGTAACGCCATTTATTCGCGCTATTGCCGCTGACATACTTGGGATGAAGCTCCACATATTTGGCATAATGTCTTTCACCTCCGGTTGATAATTTCGTCGTGCCGGTTGTTATGACGAGGTCCTTGGTGTACGGCGGACCGTTCCACTTGCGGAAACAATGAGCCGCTGTGAGCACGTGTTTCTCACTGATAAGTGCACCTCCGCATTCGTGGTAGAGTCCTTTCCTCAGTGCAACTTGATACTTCAATTCACCGGGCGCGGCATTCGAGCCACTCAACATTCTTGCCACTCGTCCCGCATCTGCGAATGAAAAAAAAAAAAAAAAAAAAAAAAAATAGTAATTACAAAAAACGAATTTATCGATCAATCGTATCGATCGTAATCTATCGTTAATTCCAAATGATCGCGAATAGTCGTGAAGATCGCGCTTACCCGCGACGAAAATTCCAATCGCCGCTAGAGCGATCAGTCTCGCGAGGAAACCTTTCGGAGAGCCCATTATTCTCTAGTTCACCAGATCGACATCTGCTTCGCGAATCAGAAATTCCCTCTGTTTTTATACTATCGCGAGGAATAGCGTGTGTCATTGACGTGTCCATAAAATTAACTCTCTTATCTCTCAAAGCACAGCTGCCACGAGATCCGTTTCGCCCAATACCGTGCTTGACATTTCAGTAATTTCAATTTAACGAATCTGACACTTGCTGTGCCCGATTACGTTTCGACAATTTTTATCTTTGAATTGATAGAACAAAAATATACAGCCGTATATTTTTTTCATGTGTGGCAATGACGACATCGACAAGAACTATCAATTTCTGCCTAAATGGGTTCGTAAGTGATTATAGAGAAAAAAAAAACTAAAAATCGAAATGGTAACATAGCTTCCTCGTGTAAGGTAAATGCTCCTATTAGTGGCAGATTTATGACTTTATGGGCAATCGTAATTCTTATCGATGCTCCAGATGGAGGTTTCAATACGCGAAACGTTCCTCATGAATTTCTGGATAGATTACTATTTAACTTATATTGTTACTATCTCAATAAAAACGCGGTACGCTTTTTTATCGATGAAATTGCGAATCGATGCATGGAAGGTATAGGAATAGGTATATCGGTGGTCACTAATAGGGACAAATATATACATTCATTATTTTATTCATATTTTGTATCCGAAAATGGATAATTGTATATATCGGGGATTTTCGGTTAACCAACGAATTACTCTTCCCGATGGAATCGATTTCGGTGACCAAAAATATTCGTGGTCGGTAAATAGCGGTGGTCACTAATGGGTGCAACTCTGTATTGCGGGTACCACTGATAAGAAATGTTGGAATTCGAATAGTCACAACCCGTTATAAAGTATCGATTGCATTAGGGCTTTTGTTTTGCCAGCGATAACTTTTGTCTATTCTAGTTTCATCCATCAAACTGTTTGTACGTCCGATGGACGCTCCGCCTGCAATCTTAATAAATATATTATTCTCGTATATCGTACATCTCGTGTATCTCTGCCAAGCGTGCTCTACGCAATAAGAAACAACATTTATTCACGCTTCCGTTCATATCCTTTGAATAACAATAAATAATTGGTCACATATTGGAGGTTTTGGCTAGCCAATGAACTGAACTTCCCGATGGAATCGATGTCAGCGACCGGATAGCCAATGTTGTATACATACTTTGTGTTGTTGCGGACACAGTTCTTGAACGACCACTAACTGGGGCCATTTACCTTATAATGTCCATTTACCTTACGGCGCGTCAAAAGCTTCACAGTGCGTATTTTCACCGAGTGTGAAGTTTGATGCCCGAACGAAGCAAGGCGGAAAATCACACGAGGTGAAAATGCACTTCGTCCCTTATAGCATACGATCTTTTTTTTTCCGACTTCGTTAAGGTAACCACATTTCTTGCGTCGCAAAATCCTCATATTCGCCAATGACCATTACTCCTCCGGGAGTAATGAAGCTTTCAGAGGAAGTAATGAAAGTGTACTGCGCATGCGCACAGGTTAATAATGATCATCGGTCAATAATATGCTACACCCAGAAAAAAAATTTATTCCAATCAAAGAAAATTTATTAAGGACGAAGAAAAATGTTTATTTGCCTCGTAACCGAATAGAGCGTTTATTACATTCAAATATATTTATTTGTTTGATAGTATTATTCTTATTATGCGATAATGTTTATTTGGATCCAATAAACAGATATTTATATGAAATTATTTATTTATTTATTTCGTGAGAGATCTGCTACCTTTGATCGTATGTGAAGAATGTGATATACGAATGATGCGGAAATAAATTTTTTGTTGAATAAGTTATTTTTACTATCAACGAAGCATCAACAAGCAGTGTTTCATTATTAGATATGTATACAGATCCGTTATCGACCCACGATTTCACTAATCACGTTGCACATTAGTTATACTCATAAACATAACCAATCTCGAAATTGGTTCTTCAAGGACTCATTCCACAACCACAATTCAATCGAGGTACACAGCTTGAAGTAATCAAAGGTTCATAAAAACGAACCGATGAGTTGCCTCTCTATTGCAATGTAGCGGTTCCCCGTAAGGAATACATATAAACTTGTACTATCAGCGAGAGACTTTTTGGGGCGACCGATGCGGTGACGACTCTGTAATGCGTGCTAGCGGATAATAATCGCGTTTGTCTTGACGTCAAATATACGATTTCTTTGGCGCGATTAAACATTTATTTTAAAGTACAAATATTTAAATAAATTCTTTTCACTTACACTAAAGAATAGCCGTTATTTGAATCTAATAAAGATTTTGTTAAGGCAAGTAAACATTTCTTTTATCTTAATAAACGTCATTTGAAGATCGACATTTATTTGATTTTAATAAATCTTTTTTCTGGATGCATTTTCCGCCCGTATTGCACGCAAGGAATATGATTATTTTAGGGCAGTCGGGGAAAAAAAAAAGCGTTTTCCATTGCCCACTTCGTATTCGTGTCGCTGCTTTACTCGCATGCCAAATTTCAGCCCGATTAATGAAGCAGCTCTTGACCTTTAGAGATACAAACTTTAAAGAACAGGCGCAAGCGCGCATTTAACCATCATTTGTTTTTTTTTTTTTTTCTAAATATGGTTTTTCGACGTTTTACAACAGTCCAAACATGTTGATTAGAGAATATCGAAACAAAAAAATTTCACGAAAGCAAAGTTTCCTCCATGAGGAAGGAAAAATCGTCAGCGCACACTTATCAACCCGCACAGTGACGCGCGACGCCACGCGCTGCTGAGCAAAATAAACGATATCGAGAACGTGGGCGTGTTGAAAACGAAAAAATAACGTTAAAAAAAAAAACCCTCCCCCCGAACGCTTCTCGCGATTCATTGTCATCAATTACGCAGATACGAGTGCCGAGTGCACGAAACGACACGAGTACGACAACCGGTGCAACATGCATACGAGTGCTCGATCGGAGGAGGTGTATTAACTATTTACCTACTTCGAGGAGCCTAGTTTCGTACGAGAGTGGTGTACACACGCCGGCCGAGAACGTAGTATCGTTTGCGGCAAGCTCGCAAGCAAGCTCGGTATAATAACGAGGCGCGCGATCGCACCGGCAGAGCGCATCGGCAACAGAGGGAACACCGGCGATAGATCTATCGATGCTGGTCGTGTGTGCCTCGCGGCTCGTAGCCCACATTCGCTCCGAAGCGTGTAGTCACCGCGCACTATTGCACACTGGCTAGCGGATAGGCCCTGCAACAGTGCTGTCACACATACACCTATGTGTGTGCACGAGAAGCTCGCGCAGTTACGCTCTCGATTTAATAATATCGTGACTAACCATTATTAACTCTCGTCCCATAGCCCGGAGTGAACTCACGGAGATTGCGCGCTCTCAGCTACTCAGCACCGAAGGGTTAACTACAGGTATGCGGTCACAAGTCGTCCTGGTAACGCGCAAATTTCATTCCATTATCTCATATACATATTTTAGATAACTGTGGGTTACTTTTCTTGTTTATTTGCATTGTTCGTTCCAGCTCTTCCGCTCCCGGTGAAGCTGACCTCCTTTCGGCGAAGTTCACCTCTGCTCCTTTCGATGAAGTAGACTTTATGATTTTTGGAAAATTTTATGTTTGTCCCCATCATGCGACGCACCGTTGTGCACACGACGCGATAGCGCACAGCCCGTTTTTCTTTTTTTTGCACACGGCTCGATTCGGAAATCGTATTTTTCGAAAATACTATTTTTCCCACCGGAAATTAAGTCATACCGGAAATACGTCACTTCCGGACCGAAAATCTACTTTTTCGACCGAAAGTGACGTCATACCGGAAATAGGTCATTCCCTGTGCGATAATCAATTTTTTTCCGACCGGAAGTGACCTCATACCGAAAATACGTCACTTTCTGTTCGATAATCTATTTTTTCGACCGGAAGTGACGTCATACCGAAAATACGTCACTTCCGGTCGGAAAATCTATTTTTTTTTTTTCAACCGGATGCGACGTCATGCCGAAACAACGTTAATCAAAGGATTGACTGCGAGACGAGAACGAGATTCACTGCGTCTCCTCATGGGAGCGACCCTCCCGTGGCGCTGCACAACATATTTCGAACAGCCTCCGCATCCCAATTTGTTCCCGCAATATTCCGGCGTGTCAGTCTCACACCGAGGAGTCCGAGCCCGGGTTTTGTATTATAATACGCGTACCGTACAATCTCCTCGAGCATCCGTAACGGAAGGAGCCCGTGAGGTCTTGCGAAGTCGAAAGAACGCACTCTTCGTAACTCCGAAGTTTAATGTTCGACGCCTCTGCTCTATCGACGACGCAACGAGAGAGATCGGGCAGCCGACACATCGACGTGCTCCGGCTTAATTTCACGAACGTATCGAGCGTATACCTATACGCGTGTACGTCTCATCGAGAATTTAAATCGGTTCACGGAAGGCGAACACGTCTAACTCGGCACCGAGAACGAATGCCGAGCGACTCGTTACTGCTTTTCTTTCGTACGCATCTCACGGCCAGTCGGACATCGGCAAGACTTCGAGACGCCTGTACTATGCATAATGTTTTTTTCTTTTCACTTAACTTTTTTCGTTTCTTTTTTGGTTTTTTTTTTTTTTTTTTTTTACGATTCTTCATCAGCGGAATCTGCCGAAGATTATGATGACGGTATACGCGCGCACTGCAATGGATGCGCGATGCGTACGCTGTACGGCGAGTGTGCTTGGAAGGGGTGGAAATACCATACGCTCCGCGATTCCTATTACGATGTTGTACTTATTAATGAGAGCGGCCGATCCGCGAGCACACAAATGTTGGTCTGCCGAGTACTAATACGCGGGCCGGATGGTATTACAGTGCGTGCGCTCTGATGAGAGAGCCGTACGAGGAGTCTCGGTGGCTTTCCGCTCCTCTGGCCGCTCGCGCCCTTCGTCTCGGAAACCGCGGAACCGCCGCTATCCGCGGCTCCGCTGCAAGAAACGCGAATTATCTTTCTCGGGAGGCCTCGCTTCTCCCCAAGACACACAGAGGAGACGGAGAGGCGGCGGAGCTCGGTGGCCGCGGCGAGGATTACGAAAATTTCTTTTGACGGCCATCTCTCTTTCGCCGGCTTCTGTACATCTCCTCTCGGGCCGTTGATGCTTCTGCTGTTGGTAGCCGAGAACGAATTATTTTACACAGTCGAGCAGAGATATAGAGAGATGGGTGGGGGAGGGGGGGGGGGCGGAGGAGATGAGTGCGCCAAGCGCATCCGGTCGCACGATCGAACTTGTACACTCTGTGTTACTTCTGCTAGTGTCCGATCCCCGGGATGCTACTCTTTCTTACTGTTTATTACCATCGATAAAATTCAGGCTCGATGAATCCTAGGCTCGGTCGTACACGGGAACGTCTCCATAACGCCCATTCACCGATTCCGAATCGATAATTGCTCTTTCGACTTGGCGTCTCATCGAGAAGAACTTTTCTTATGGATACATTTTTATGAATCAATATAGATTAATGATAGATCGACGGAATTTCACTGGGGTCCTTTTTACTTTGTGCGGAAGCTCAATAACGATAATCGATTCTATCTATTATTAATCGTTGATTATTAGTTGATTAATAGTCGATCAATAGTCGATCAATAGTCGATCAATAGTCGATCAATAGTCGATCAATAGTCGATCAATAGTCGATCAATAGTCGATCAATAGTCGATCAATAGTCGATCAATAGTCGATCAATAGTCGATCAATAGTCGATCAATAGTCGATCAATAGTCGATCAATAGTCGATCAATAGTCGATCAATAGTCGATCAATAGTCGATCAATAGTCGATCAATAGTCGATCAATAGTCGATCAATAGTCGATCAATAGTCGATCAATAGTCGATCAATAGTCGATCAATAGTCGATCAATAGTCGATCAATAGTCGATCAATAGTCGATCAATAGTCGATCAATAGTCGATCAATAGTCGATCAATAGTCGATCAATAGTCGATCAATAGTCGATCAATGGGCGATCAATGGGCGATCAATGGGCGATCAATGGGCGATCAATGGGCGATCAATGGGCGATCAATGGGCGATCAATGGGCGATCAATGGGCGATCAATGGGCGATCAATGGGCGATCAATGGGCGATCAATGGGCGATCAATGGGCGATCAATGGGCGATCAATGGGCGATCAATGGGCGATCAATGGGCGATCAATGGGCGATCAATGGGCGATCAATGGGCGATCAATGGGCGATCAATGGGCGATCAATGGGCGATCAATGGTCGATCAATGGTCGATCAATGGTCGATCAATAGTCGATCAATAGGCGATCAATAGGCGATCAATAGTCGATCAATAGTCGATCAATAGGCGATCAATAGGCGATCAATAGTCGATCAATAGTCGATCAATAGTCGATCAATAGTCGATCAATAGTCGATCAATAGGCGATCAATAGGCGATCAATAGTCGATTAATAATTTATTAATAATTTATTAATAGTTTATTAACAGTTTATTAATATTTTATTAAAAGTTGATTAATAGTCAATTAATGGTTGATTAATAGTTGATTAACGGTTGATTAACAATTGATTAACAGTTCATTTTCTTGTCTTTATTCCAGCTCATTCCTCTTTATTTCTCTGTTCTCTACGCCTCTTAGTTTTAAGTAACTCGGCTGTATACGTGTTTGTGGCCAGGTTCTCCTCGGGGACTTCGGTCCCGTGAGCACGAAATATATTTCTCTCTCTCTCTCTCTCTCTCTCGTTCTCGCCCTGATATTGCCTTTGAATCTCTGTCTCACCAATCGTGCGTCCCTCCAGCGGAACTTTGCTCGCCTCACGAACATCTCCAAAGTACCGGAGTATCGTGTTTATACATACATCCAAACAACTGTATCTGCGAAACAACGCTTATAAGCATTGGTTGTTGTTGTTGTTGTTGTTGTTGTTGTTGTTGTATTTTTTTTTCAACAGGATTCAGCAACACGGCTTTTGAAAATTTATTCAGCGAGCGAGCATCTGAGTTCCCGACTACTCGACCGGAGTTTTCTGGCTGCGGCAGCGAAGAATCCGGATAGCCTGTTTGTATTAGAGCAGCGCACGGACCGCGAACCGCGAACAGCAGCGGCATCGGCAGCGTCGGACGAAGGAGCAAAGGAGGTGTGCTTGCAATGCGGAGGATGAGGCCTTCCTCCTCGGACCGCTCTTCCTCTCGGATAGCCGAGCGAACTCTCGCGATCCACAGTGAACCAGAGGAGAGTAGGTACCGCTATCGCCCTCTGACCTCGCTCGGAGAACACAGCCGCAGCCGCTCTCGCGAACGAGGCCTTCCTCTGCACTTCGCTATACATACACTGTACTGCACTTCGCGATAGTCCGTACCCATCCGAGCTCCGCGGCTCGCCGATAATTCTGCGTTCGCCGTACTTTGGCACGATCGGGATTTCTTCCTGGTACGCTCGTTTCTCCTCCCCCAATGAATAGCCCTCGATCGTAATCCAAATCATAGAAAAATCGGATTGTAATGGATCCGACAATCGGGATTTTCGATACTCTTATTACGTACCGCGAAGCTATCGGCGCCGTTGGGGCGACGTGGCGGTCGACGGTACACCTTTAGCTTCGCTCACACTCGACATCGAAATACAAAGCGAAGTTACCGATCGCGAACGTGCCTCGATCGTAAGTCGATTCGTACGAAAATTCGATGTAATAGAATTGACGAGCGAAATTTTTCATATTGTTATTAGGTGTACTGAGAGAAGGATATAGTGAAAAGTAGGGTAAACGTGGTGAATATGGACCACCTCGATTAACACGTAAATCAATGGAAACATGAACCGTTCCATATTGCCCACTTTTACCCTAGACAGTAAAAAAAAATAAATAATTTCGTAAAATAGGAATGCTAAATTTCGTAAAAATGATTTTGTTAAATAAGTGACAAACGAGTTTGTCATTTATTGGAATATACGAAGCTGTCCTATTGTTTCACGTACTATTAATAATTTTAGTTTGTGCTTTTGTTTTTTAAACTAGAAAATTAACAGATAAAAAATTATGGAAGTTTGGGGACAATAAATTGTTGTAAAATGTACAAATTTTCTTCAATGTGTGCAGTAGAATCTCGCTTATGCGAACCAATTGGAACCGCAACTCGTCCGGATTAACGAAAATTCGCATAACAGAACGTTGCAGCTGTGTTGAACGATATACCGCGATACATATCGACAAAAATTACAGTACCCATATTTTTGAAATAATTATGTTATATATTTGAGTAATAACGCGATAGATGTATTTTTATGATATTCAACGTTAACTTCAAAAATTCATCACGAAATCCACAATTTTTATTTGGCGCAAGTGAATCGTACGATTTTTCACAGCCAAATTTTGTTTAAATGTCAGAGATCGTTGACTTGCAAACATCATACGAGCGCGCTAACAATGTGCTGGTCCCGCCCTTATCGAGTTTCGAAAGAGTTTCTAATTTCTTTTCCACCGTAAGTGCATTTTATGCTTACGCTTAGAGGTCGAAGAACTGAACGTCGAGTTCACAACGCACCACAAGTAGATTAACGAAAATAAATTTTGAATACGTGCGTATTTGCGAGGCTGGTGAACGAATAAATACTGCACATACGACTGACGTGCATTTACGGTAGTGCTGTGTAAGTATATGCGAGCTCGAGCGTTATTGATATGGCTTGGTGTTTGTAGCGCGCAGAAATGTACTGGCGCGCAAAATGCGTGCAATGCAAATGCAGGTATACGAGAATTTTGCGCAATAGTTCGGACAGGATAACAGAGGTTATCGGTTTGGATAACAGAGGGTTCGGATAACGGCTGTTCGGATAATCGAGGTTCTACTGTACCGGTCATCTAAGAAAAATTACCATAGCTCATCGTGGCACGCAACTAGATAGCTATGGCAAGAAAGTCCCAGATTTTCCAAGAATTTTTACGATAATATCTACGAAAAATTCTTAAAAATTCGATACTTTGCTGTCATAAGTGGCGTCCTAGTTTTCTACTACTATGAGCTATGGTAATATCTCTCAAGCGAGACAGTAAAAAAAAAAAACAATGTGTACTTTTTACAACAAATTATTGTCAACAATTTTTTATTTGTTAATTTTCTAGTTTTGCAAATAAAAGTAAAGCCTAAAATTGTCAATAATACATGAAATGAAAGGGCAGGTTCGTATATTCAATTAAATGACAAACAAGTTTGTCACTTATTTAACAATATAATTTTTACGAAATTTCGCATTCCGATTTTACGAAATTATTTTTTTGCTAATTTCAGTGATATTTACTAAACCCTTCTCTCAGTCTACGGCAAAACTACCGACGCCATTGGGGCGAAGAGGAGGTCGACGTAACTCTTGGCTTCGCTCACACTCGACATCAAAATCCAATGTGAAATTTCCGACCGCGACCGAGCCTCGATCGGATCGGGAAATCGGATGCAGTGGAGTCGACAATTCGCATTTCCGATACTCTTACATTAGGACCGCGCTTATCCGACCTTCGATTATCAGAGCATCACGCGTTAGCCGATGCACCCAAGTCGTCGTCGACCCCTCCGCGTTATCCGAGGTGTAGGCTCGGATAATGCGGAAAACTCGGATAAAACTGATAAAGCGTGATCGCGCGCGATGTAGTCTGTAACTGCTAGATTGTTGCATACGCTCTTAACCTTGTACAAGTTTGCTGCGTCTTTATATTGGGAGCTGTAAGTACATCAATTCCGATTTGAGAGTCAATGGAAGAACATCGTTATGTCTCAAAAAAGTAAAAAAGTCGTAGTGAGTGTTGATAAAAAACTTGGAAGCAATCGAACGATTGGATAGGATCGACATTATTCCAAATGTCGCAGCCGATTACGGCGTTGGAACGACCGCTGTACACAGTAAAAAAATATTTGTACTTTTTACAACAATTTATTGTCCACAAACGTCGACAATTTTTTATTTGTTAACTTTTCCGATCTCACCATCCGGTTTCTAGTTTTACAAAAAAAAAAAAAAAAGTACAAACTAAAATTTTCACTGACGCGAGAAATGAAAGGACCCAGTTTGTATATTCGAGCCTTAACAAACTCGTTTGTTATTTATGTATTTAACAAAATTATTTTTACGAAACTTCGTATTTCGATTTTACGAAATTATTTTTTACTGTGTAGGTGATACACTCTACTACAATAGAATTAATACAATAATACAATAGTAATACGAGTTTGTAAAGATTAATAAGCATTCGTCCAGCTCTCACACGTTTATGCTTATGTGAAGTTAATGTTGATTAACTAAATTATAATTACATTTAAAAAATAATTAAATCAACTAATAGAGTTAGTTTAAATGAAAGTTCAAATGAAATGGTGTGTTAGTTTTCAAATATACGATAGTAATAAAAGTTTGCATTGTGTATGTTATCCGTGTCATCCGATTTTTTCGGTTATCCGACCTGCCCTCTTGCCGCATTATCTTGGATAAAAGGAGGTTCTCCTGTATAACGTACCGCGAAACTATCGACGCCGATCGGGAGGCGAAGATGTGGTCGACGGTAGCTTCCGCTTCGGTCACACTCGGCATCAAAATCCAAAGTGAAATTTGCAAACGCGAGCGAGCCTCGATCGCCCCGATCTGCAGACTTCCTTCTCGAATCGTAACGACGCGAGAAATTGCGGCGAGCCGCGATACATCTCGCGTGTAATGCCGGATACCTCTCGGGTAGCCGGGCCGCAAAAGCCCTCCGGGAAGACCAGTGGAGCAGAAGAGTCTCGCTCCAAGGACGGCAAATTTAAGACGGGAAATCTCGCCGATCTTGCGATGCTAACCGGTGAGTCGGACGCGCAGACTCGCGGCCACTCTCGACAAGAGAACGAATTATTCAAATTACAAACGAGCGCGGAATGGCGAGAGTTTCTGCTTCGCCACGTATTATTCCTAGTTACGTACGGCTTACCGCTGAAGGTACACTGAGAGAAGGATCTAGTAAAAAATTACTATATCACTTGGGAGATATTACCATATCACATAGTAGTAGAGTTAAGAGGGCGCCACCTACGGTAGGAAGTACCGGATTTATAAGAATTTTTCTTAGATATTATGGTAAAAATTCTTGGATAATCTCAGACTTTCTACCATAGGTGACGCGCTGGCGCCGTTCTACTATGCGCTATGGTCATTTTTCTTAGATGATTGGTAATTTTTACTGGATCCTTCTCTCAGTGTATAGCGTACTTGACTGACTCGTTACCTGTACCCTTCCTATGATACCCACATATATTAGGTTGTGTCAAAAAAGGTCATTTTTTTTTTTTTATTTTCCTCCCATCTTTTTAAACTACAGATTTCAATCTCAAATTGAACCTTGCGAAAGGCGGTGGCTAGAAAAAAAATCTTAAGAGGTGTCGCATTCGACGTTTGTACCCAAAAATTGCGGCACCTCTCAAACTTAATTGTCAGCGACTGCCTTTAGCTGGATTTTTTTATCGATGAAAATATGTAGTTCTACGGGGTGGGAGGTTAACTTTTTGTCTTTTTTTTATTAAACACAAAAGATTTAGATTTTTTAATTCGTATACAGAAAACTAAAAATGTCCAGTGGGGTGAATTTGTTGAAAAAAATTCTTCCCACCCTCCAAAAGTATATATTTCCATTTAAAAAAACACCTCCCGAAAGGTGGTCGTTGACAATTACGTTTAAAAGATGCCGCACTTTTGGGTACAAACGTCGAATGCGGCACCACTTAGGATTTTTTGCTAGGAACCGCTTTTCGCGAGGTTCAATTTTTAATCGAATCCTATACGAATTAAAAGGGTGGGACCAACATTAAAAAAAAAAGTCCTTTTTGCGAAACACCCTAATATATATTACATTACATTACATTACATTACATTACATTACATTACATTACATTACATTACATTACATTACATTACATTACATTACATTACATTACATTACATTACATTACATTACATTACATTACATTACATTACATTACATTACATTACATTACATTACATTACATTACATTACATTACATTACATTACATTACATTACATTACATTACATTACATTACATTACATTACATTACATTACATTACATTACATTACATTACATTACATTACATTACATTACATTACATTACATTACATTACATTACATTACATTACATTACATTACATTACATTACATTACATTACATTACATTACATTACATTACATTACATTACATTACATTACATTACATTACATTACATTACATTACATTACATTACATTACATTACATTACATTACATTACATTACATTACATTACATTACATTACATTACATTACATTACATTACATTACATTACATTACATTACATTACATGCACATATATTCATATATATATATATAAAATGTATATGTGTCTATGCTCTGCAGCATCTTCCAGCTTACGATAGTATTGCAGTATACATCGTTCGTCTTGGACAACTTGGTGTAGGAAATAATGTCGTGGGATCGTTCGGTGTGCACGATCAAGGTTTCTCCTCGGTGTTCGCGCACGCGCGTGGGTATTACAAGCGCCTCTGTTGCGCTCGCGGATTAAGAGCCGCGACGACAACGCGAAGACGAGCGCGCGAAGAGCGAGGTGGGCAAAATTTGGGTCACAGGACTCTCCGCTGAGAAGATCTCGGCGCGCTTGCTGCCGGCAGACTCGAAGAGATTGCCATCAGCGAGAGTCTGCGAATCGCGACTGGGCTATTATGAATAACTTTGTACAAATAATTTGAACGACGCGACAGGCAAATTTATCTCTGCTTATACGTGTAAAGGAATAATCCAGCGTACCATTGCGATGAAAGATTAGCGTGTGTGTTTACCGAAAGTCCGCCAATTAACGCGTTCGCAGAAGTACGGTACAGATTTCGGAAATAATCGTTAAGTCAGTTATCTACTTAAGAACGTGCGACATTCAACTGTCGGGAATTTAAAAAATCGCCATAAATTTTGCTGAACAATGATGCCCGTTTACGTTCGAATGAAAATAGTTACGAGAACCTCAGTTAATATCCGCGTTATGATAAAGAAATATTTTTAACTGGAAGAGTGGCGATGCTCCGTAAAAAATTTAATTACAGTTTTTGTTACCGACCGAGTTCGGATTAGACCACGAGCAAAGGTTTTCACATTGGCTTAAGTTTGCAGTCCATGCACACTTCGCTCTAAGATAGAAGTAGTAAATGTGTCCGCTCCATTTATTTATTTATTTATTTAATTAATTAATTAAGGGCTGGGCCCAATTGCAAGACCGATAGGAAGCCCATCGCCCAACAAACAATATGGGAGAGATGCATCGCTCATAAATTGCACAAATGTATCGACAGTACATAAGGAAAAATCGGATTAATTTTATTCAAGGGGTTAGTAGCTTAAGGAGTTTATTTTTGAAAAATAAAAAGAATGTATCAGATCTAGGCACATAGCCCAAGTACTTGAAGAAAGTACTGAAGGATCAAGTACTTAAAGTACTGAGCGCTGGGTAGTTCTTGAGTACTGACGTATTGAGTACTGGCAATACTTAAGAACTACATTGCTGAAGTACTGAGTTACTGGGCACTGACTCAGCACTTTACGCTTCAGTACGTACTTCGAGTACTTAGTGTTTTTGCCCAGTTCTGAAACGTGTCATTTATTCACGGGCTAATTCGGAAGTGAACCTTATTCACCAGTTTTTGTTACCGACCGAGTCCGGCTTAGACGAGAAGCAGAGATTTTCACACATCGCCTCAAGGCCATGTGAAAGATGTACCACGTGACATATGAGTGCGAGAGATATATATGCTTTTTTGCTATTTGAAACCGGTTGACGTTTCGGCTTAAACAGATGCATCATCGGACGCGGTGTTAAATTGTACATCCTCTATTGCTTTGCTTTTTCCCGAAAAGTTACGCTCTGCATTGCGTTCATTACAGATTTTGGTTACCGACTGAGTCGTTTCACATGTCCTTAAGTCTGCCTATGTTCACTTCCGTTTAAGATAAAAGTGGTGAATGTCTCCGGTCCATGTATCTGTAATGTTGATTGACGGGCTAATTCGGACCTGAGCCATATTCACCTCCTCCACTTTAAATAAACGTTATTTCACTCGGTGCGTAAAGTGCAGTTTTACGCACGCTTCGCGCGCATAAAAATCCCCTTTCGCGCCTCGTGAAAGAAAATTTCGTACGATAGTCGTGCAAAAAAAGTTTTCTTAACTCGTGTGATTGCAACACTCGCCTTCAGCTCGTGCTGCAAACGCACACTCGTCAGAAAAAGATTTTTCGCACTAGTATCGTAATGTACTATTTTATCATGTACTAGACTATATTTCGCGCACCTTACAATTTCCTTGGGCAAATTTAGTTTTTTTTCTATCGACAATCTCGAAGGATTGAACGAATACCGAAGCGTCTACCGAATAAAGAAATCCACGCACAAATAAAACAGTCGTGGAGGGTCTTTTGCGAACTTTGGATTCGCTTCTTCGGTCCCGGGGCCGTTTCGTCCCGAAGGAAGAGCTCGTCCCGCCAGTTTCGATAATGCCTCACGGACATTACTGCGGTTTTGTTTCGCCATCTGGTTATCCAGAGTCGAGTGGAGATCGTCGCCGACGAGCAACAGTGAGAGTTCGTGATCCGAGAGAAAGGGAAAGATGGACGGAGAGAGAGAGTGACAGATAAAGAGAGAGATAAAGAGAAAGACACAAATACAAGCGCGCCAGTTCGACCGGACGAGGGATCGGTTCGTTTTAATCGCTAATCACCAATTAACCGAGCGTCCCGCGTCCGAAACCCCCAGAAGCATTTTAACGAGCCGCCGTGTCGCCTGCTTCGGAATTTTACTTCGGGTTCCCGCTGTGGAGCTGTAGAGTTGCCTGAACCTCCACCCCCCCCCTCCCCCGCCCCTGCACCCCCCTCAACCCTTCTAGCACTCGGTCACTCCGTCCACTCGGTCCTCTCCTCTCCTCCAACTCTTCGATGTAGCATTAGTCGTCGTTCCCTCGTGTGTCTCTTGGACTGGACCTCGCGCGACTTCTCGTTTACTCTAGTAGGCCTGGCTCGATTTCTCGGCTCGCTCACCTTCATGCCTTTGCCATATACTATACGGCCGAGTATTATGCGATACGGCTCGATCGCCTGCCACATTGCAGCTTCCAACCCTATGCGTATATCTGTGTACCTGTTTCCCGAATGGACCCCTCGCGCACCAATTAGTGAATACTTCGGGGGGCCTAACGGTGTCGGGGCAACCCGAGAGGGCCCGCTCGGGCCTTAGACTGAAAGCCACCGACGCTGTCGAGATTTTCGGCATCCGCGCCTACCGCCCTTCTGTTCGCTCCGGCGTTTCTTCACATTTTTATCGAAGATTGTTCCGATCTTCGGAGGACATTTTAATGCAGATTTGCAGTGGTTTTCTAAAAATAAGAATGATAATAACAATAATCTTCACATTTCTTTGGCAAAAGGCCAAGGTTAGCGGATCGATAAAATTATTTGAGAAATAAAAATGAAAAGCTTTATGAAACTATGTAAGGTAACTATATAAGGCAACTATGTAAGGCAACTATGTAAGGCAACTATGTAAGGCAACTATGTAAGGCAACTATGTAAGGCAACTATGTAAGGCAACTATGTGAGGCAACTATGTAAGAGAACCTTCGAGCGGTACTGAAACGTGGCCAATTATCGTACGTATCGCAGAGGTTCAAGAGAAGCGGTCAGATTGACAAAGAATGTTGTTTCAGCCCATTAATGCACGAAACTTTGCATAAACGATTTATAAAAATTTATCGCTAACCTAACGAGCGCGGATCGCTCGAACTTCCTTCGAGCCCCTGAAAACCATCGGACGATTGGCTCGCCTTGTTACGAAGATATAACGATTGGTCGTATCATCCGCTGAATCATCCTTTGCAGCTTTTAACTGGGTTGCACCGTTCGTCGTGTAACGGATCTCCTCGACGTATGGTTGCGCTATAGGTATATTTTTCAATGGTTTAAGGTTCGCGGCGAGAGTTCGGCTTCGTGAGCCCACGAATTCTATATCCACGGAGCTCTATATATAAGAGCCTCTCTCGGATCCTCAATAACCTGTCGAGGTACGAAACGCCAGAGAGAAGTCGCGTATGGTGCATTATATGCTCTCCCGTTTACAGGATCGAGGATCGATATGGTATAAGAGATCGATAGGATCTACGTGCTGCAAGGCTGCGCTGTTGCAGCGTATAAGAGGGCGGTTTTTCCGTGAGAGATCTCGATCGCGGATCCATGAGAACACACGATCAGCAAGGAAGCCCCCAGCTCTCTTTCTCCCCCGATACATAGAGGCCATAGATCGCTCTATTGATCGACGATCCACCGGCGCAAACGACGTCGACATAGTTTTCGGGGCTCCAGATAATCCCCATATGGAATTCGAGAGCACTGGTGCTTCCCTTTAACGATCGTCTTTTCAATCTGTCAAGAAGACACTCCGCGTTTTGGAAACTGCAATGACAATATCAATATTTTCCGGAAGCTTCCAGCTCGCTTTCTCTCCCGGTACAGGGAGGCTTTATTGAACGACGCGATCCTCCGGCGCAAACGACGTCGACATAGTTTTCGAGGCTCCAGATAATCCCCATATGGAATTAGAGAGCGCTGGTGATTCCCTTTAACGATCGTAATTTCTATCTGTCAGAAAGACACACTTGCGGTTTCTTGCGGTACAGAGAAGCCACAGATCGCTTTATTGATCGACGATCTTCCGGTGCAAACGACATCGACACAATTTTCGAGGCTCCAGACAAATCGCGTACGAAATTCGAGATCGCTGACGATCATCATTTCGATCTGCCGAAAGGCCACTGCGTTTCGGAAACTGAAATGACAATATCAACATTTTAGGGAAACTCCCAGCTCTCTTTCTTTACCAAATGCGACGACACGATAGATCGCTTTCTCGATCGACGATCCTCCTGCGAAACGTTATCGACATAATTTTCAGGGCTTCAGGCAATCCCCATACAGAATTCGAGAGAGCGCCAGCACTATCCCTCGGTCGTCCTTTAACGATCGTCATTTCGATCTGTCAAAAGACCACGTTTCGGAAACTCAACTGACAATAACAAAATTTTCCGTACACAAAGTATATACAACACGAGTACCAACGAAAACCACTGGAAACCGCCGATTTCGCCGAAGTCCAGATTCGGCCAGTTTCGCCGAAAGTTAGAATAAGAATCGATCGAGAGCATGTCCTGCTTCGGAGGTGCCGAAGAGCAGCTCTACCTCCTCGAGCTGCTCGTCGAGAGGCTCAAAATGCCGGAAGAAAAATTTAAGGACATGACCAATCTCGATGGCACCGAATGTCCCCTTGTCGTGAAAATAAAGTTTCTCGACTTTCCCACGTTCCAGATATCGCAGAAGGATTTTTATTTCACGAAAGCAGCCGACGCCACCCAGGAGGCCGGCTGTAGGGATTTCTCGGCCGGAAGGACGTGTCTTTTCGTAAAAAAACCGAAGATACTCGTCCGAGAGATGCAGAGCGCACCCCTGAAAATCGGCATCTTCTGCGCCGGCGACACTTATCCGCTCGCCGAGACGGAAGTGCCGCTTTCCGGTTGCCTCTGCAACCAGGTTTCCATGGCCTCGAACGATCCCGATCACTTGCCTCCGCCTTACGTCCTCCGAGGTGGCTACAATCTCAAGGATTCCGGCGGCAACCCTTCGGGAACGATAAATCTCGAGGCGCGACTGTCGTGCTTCGGAAAATCGGTCACCACGCACTATCAGCTCAGTGGAAAATCGTTTTTCTTCAAAAACGATCGAGACGATGGAAGTTACTGTGTCAAGAGGGTATTGCCGCTTGCGTTCTGCGGGGACCAGGCCGGAAAAGACACGATGAAGTGCGGAGAGTCGATGCTCCCGAGCACATTGATCGACGAAGAATCGGAGCAGCTTTCTGCAGATACGAAGAAAGTCGATAACGATAACGCCGATGGTAACGGAAAGACGAAGAAGAAGAATGGAAATAAAGATGATAAGAAGAAAAGCAAGAAAAAGAAGTGAAAGATTGACGGGGCGATGTAGAAATGAAGTTGACGGGAATCTTCGAAAACGATTATTCGTATTAAGTTCTGAAAATTCGTCACCACGAACTGTCAGTGGGAAACCGTTTTCCGGCAAAAACTATCGAGACGATGGAAATTACTGCGTCAAAAGGGTTTTGCCGCTTGCGTTCACTGTAAAAAAAAAAACATCGTATTAAATTTAATATATCAGACCAGAAGTTTTTTATGCGGAAACTGGTATATTCAATTTCGTATATAATTGTGATGAAAAAATAATCTTCAGTGTTTTAAAAGCATTAGGAATAATTTATTTTTAATAGTTTACTTTGATTTTACTATGAAAGTACTTAAATTTTCATCACAATTGTACATTTTAATTTAATGTGCCAGTTTTTGTACGAAAACTTTCAGTCACGTACATTAAATTTACATTTTTTACAGTGTTATGCGCAAACCAGGCCGGAAAAGACACGATGAAGTGCGGAGACTCGATGCTTCCGAGTACATTGATCGACGAAGAATCGGAGTAGCTGTCTGCAGACAAGAAGAACCTCGACAATGATAGGATGGCAACGAAAAAACAAAGAAGAAGAAGAATGGAAATAAAGATAATAAGGAGAAGAGCAAGCAAAAGAAGTGAAAGTTTCACAGGAACGAAATAGAAATGAAGTCGAAAGGAATCTTCGATATCGATTATTCTTATTATGATCTTTCTCCTTTAATCCTCCTCATGAATTGCAGTAGTGGTAGCAGCTTTCGATCGGATATCGTTACCGTAGTAACAAGATCCGAGTGACAGAAGCGCGAAATCGTTATAGGGTTAAAGTTCACCGGACCAACTCTTCCAAATTCATGGGTTGATCGAAATTCAATTTCTCCCACTTTTGTCATTACAAAAGCATAAAAATAAAGAGTTCTGCCAGCTAAAAATTCCAGCGTGTTATCGGATTTCGCAATGTCTCTGTCGAACGCAACTGCGACAGCTGCGGATACCTCCGGAGTGCACCCGCCGCTGGATCTTCCAAATCCATCGCCGAAAATTGGAATTAACGATCCCGAATTCGAGAATCTGACCACAGCCGAAAAGCTCAACGATCGCAGTTACCGAGAGCTCGTTTACGAAACTTATCCGAACGAACCGACCTGTGCTTGCGATCCAGTCGTACACGGTACAAAAGACTCGTACCTCCTCGTCCTCAAAAGTCCACAATTTTTTTCTCGTTAATTTAACAATATTTTTCTTGTTAATTTAACAATATTTTTCTAGTTAATTTGTCAATGATTTTCTGGTTAATTTATCAATATTTTTCTGGTTCATTTAACAATATTTTTCATGATAATTTAACAATATATATTCACGTTAACTTAAAAATATGTTTTCATGTAAAAAATATATTATCACAGATAAAAAAGAAGATGATCAAAAAGAAAGTATATTAACTCGCAAACCCTTTTTTCCATGCAGATTCTACCGCCAGAGTGTCGAAAGCTTCGTCCGACATGCGACAGTCATCGGGTGCCTTCATCGTCTGTAAGTCTGGCTGCGAGCGTGCTTGTTGCTCGAGCGTGAGGCAATCGGGTGGCGGGTTCGCCATCCGCGACGATGCTAATAAGGACGACGAGTTGCCGCGGGCGTTCATGCCGAGCCATTGTGTCGGAAATCTCGGGTGCCCCGAGTACATCAGATGCGACGTTTACGCCGAGGATGAAGAGCGAAGGGCTCACAATGGTGGGCGCTGTGACGTTAATCGCTTGCGCGGCGGTGGCGAAGGTGGAGAACGCCGAGGCGAGAATGAGAGGTGTCCGCAGTGGGAACGAGTCAACGAAGCGGCGCCTCGAAGAGCGGACGACGCGTGGAATGGTGCGAACGGTTGCGGCATCCTCGACGGCCGTTTCGGCGGCGTTGGCTACGAGTACGCGGAGAGGCATCCGATAAACAGGAGACCTGGTCCAGGGGCGTCGACGCATTGCCACATGGAGCAAAATCCTCCCGGAGGAACTTTCATGGAACAACCCCAAGATTCGCATCTGGGTCCGAGGAACCTTCGTCGGAGCGCCTGCGCTCCGAGGCTTCCCTTCTCGAGCCTTGCAGGATGTTGCTGTGCCGGCAGGGAAAAGCTCGAATCAGCGAGCGAGCGTGAAGCGAATGGCGGAGCCTGCGGGAGGAAGCCCTGCGCCGGTGTCGATTGCCTGATAAAAGCTTTCCACGAGACGCAGGAGTTCGTTGAGTCCCTCGGAAGAGTTCCGGGACTCGCCGGTCTAGGCTTGATGGATCCGGCCGACAGTCCTTACTTCGGCAGGGCCAAGCCGGGTGAAGCTCATCGCGAAGTTGCGAGAGCAAGAACGACGTTTCCGGATTCGGCTCTGCCGAATCCCCAGTGCGTTGGTCCTTGCAACCCTCGGACGTCGAAGTCCCCGGGCGGAAGTGGCGAACGCTTCGCCGGAGCGCCTTTCACGATAGCGGCGGCGGGTCGAGGCGGAGTCGTGAGGGAAGCCGTGCCGGCGATTCCCGGACCGGAGTTCGCTTACTCGCCCGGAAAAGCGCGAAGGAGAGAGGAGAAAGATAGGACGAAGGAGACGGAGGCGAGCTCTTCGCCGGTCGAGGTCGAGACTGGTCCCTGTGGAGAACCGGCGTGCAGGGCGAAGCGGAGAACGGACGAGGCGAGCGTCGCAGCGCCCGCCGAAGAAGCGCCGTCGAAGAAGCTCGCGGGCCTCGCGAGCGCGAACGGTGCGAGAAATTCGGGCGGCAGGCGGCGGTCGAGTCTGAGGAGGCGTTCGGTGAACGGGTCTTCGCTGGAGGGCGCCGGAGGCGACGGAATCGGAAGGAAGAGATCGTCAGGGAGATCGGTGAGAAGAGCGACGCGTTTCGTCTACTCGGCGGGCGACGAGTACGC
This sequence comes from Amblyjoppa proteus, assembly GCA_963922035.1. Lineage (NCBI taxonomy): Eukaryota > Metazoa > Arthropoda > Insecta > Hymenoptera > Ichneumonidae > Amblyjoppa > Amblyjoppa proteus. Next base: position 13,152,513 of record OY998233.1, read on the forward strand.
GGGCTTGACGTGCGGTCACAAGAATTGCATCGAGGAGCGTCGCCGGGTGCCCGGAAACATGGGTTGGCTGTGGAATCTGAACGAAACGATCGGGAGGCTCAAGCCGCGAGCGGGCTGGAGGCCAGGCGCCATCGCTCGTCACGTAAGCGAGATTCTCAGGGAGGCGAAGAGACTGGAGGGCCGCAAGCCGAGAGCAAGGTCGGGATCGTCGTCGTCGCACTCGCGATCGAGATCAGCGGCATCCAGAGGGAAACGCGCCAAGGTCCACAAGGAGGCGCGGTCGGTGAAGAAGAGTCCGCGAAGAAGAAGGGACGAGGAGAAGGAAGAAATCGAGCCACCACCGACTCTTCATATCAACCGGAAGGACGGAACTTATTACGTGACGATGTATCCGATCAAGGGGGATAGGATGGAGGTGCCGAAATTGGAGGAACCCATGAAACCGCTGCAGTTCAAGATCGCTAAGAGGAACAGGGACGACGCTTCCGTAGCTTCGAGCTCGACGGCGTCTGACATGGAGATCGAATTTTCACCGCCGGCTGCCGTTAATCGTTATCACAAAAAACCTGATGTCATACACGTCGAGACGCAAGTCAAGCTGCAAGAGATTACCGATGCTCTCAAGGGCGATCGGGACAAGAAGACCGACAAGAAGAAGGGAAAGAAAGGGAAAAAGTGAGGCTGTTGACGGTCGGTAAAGAAGAGGCAGCGGAGCGGAAGGAAGAAATCGAGCCTGCTCCGAATCTTCACATCAACCGGAAGGACAGAACTTATTACGTGACGATGTTTTCGATCAAGCGGCATAGGATGGAGGTGCCGAAATCGGAGGAAGCCACGAAACCGCTGCAGTTCAAGATCGCAAAGAGGAACGGAAAAAAACGCCTCAGAATTTTCACCGCAGACGCGGTTAATCGTTATCACAAAAAACGCGATGTTGTACACAGCGTGACGCAAGTCCACTCGCAAGAAACGAGCGATGCCTTCAAGGTCGATCGAGTTAAGGGCATGTGGCACACACTCAGTCGGTAACAAATCGAATTCCCTTTTTTCTCCAAAACGATTGATGCAACGAGCAAAAGCAAATTAGGTTTTCTTTGATATATCTATTGACCACAAAAATCTAATTTGATTTTGGTCGAAGCATCAACCATAACGGAGAAAATAGGGAAAGCGATTTGTTACCATCGGAGCATCGTTACGTGTGTGTCACATGCCCTTAAGAGCACGTGCAACGCCGCGTTCGGTAATGAAAACTGCAATCAAATTTTCTCACGGATTCTGGGAAGTACGGTCAAAAGAAAAGTCTCATCGTTAGCCAACATAACATCCGTTTTCGATGAGAATTTTCTTTTGAGCGTACATACGAGAACCTGCGAAAAAAGTTGATTACAGTTTTTGATAGCGACTGAGCCCGGGATAGACGGGGAGGGAGGTGTTTCGCATGGTCTTAAGAAGATCGGCAAGAAAAAGCGAAAGAAAGGGAAAAAGTGATGCAACCGACGGTCGGTAAGGAAGACGCAGTGGAGGGGAAGAAAGAAATTGAGCCACCTCCGACTCTTCACATCAAGCGGAAGGTCGGATCTTATTACGTAACGATTTATCCGATCAAGCAGGATACGATGAAAGTACCGAAATTTGAGGAACCGATGCAGTTCCGCTCGACGCTCTCCAACATGGAGATCGAATTTTCATCGCCCGTTGCGGTTGATCGTTATCAGGAAAAAACCCGATGTCGTCCGCGTTGGGACGCGGGTAAAGCTGCAAGAGATAACCCATGCTTTCACGGTCGATTGAGTTAAGAAGACCGTCAAGAAGGTTGGAATGAAAGGAACAAAGTGACGAAACCGACGGTCGGTAAGAGTCGCAGCGCGAAAGACTCGTTTCCAGCAGATGCGCGACATTCCGCAACGATTATTCCTGCCGGTGTGATGGATTTAGAACGCGAATAACTCGACGGATCGAACGACATCGTTAGCGAGGTATTCGACGTCCACACCGCAGATAGACGTTGAATTTGTATGTGGGTCAGTTGCGAGTTGAATAAAGGATGCCGAAGATCGTGAGGATTTTTCTCTTTAGACCTTCAGATGCGCAACTGCGCGAATGGCATGCGCGTGAGAAAAACTTTTTAACATCATTTTTTAAATAAAAGTTTCAAATAGAGGTAAAAAAAAATGGATTTTTCATTGGGAAAAAAACTTAACAAATACAAATACTGTCCTGAAGATGATAGCGAACCACTTAACGTCTTTGGAAATCTATTCCGATTAATGTTCTTTTGTGTTAGAAGATACACACTGTAACACAAATTACTGTACTCTGCACTCCGTTCATAAAACTTTCAATGAACGATTTAAGAAAAAAAAAAACTTAGCACTCATTTGACTAGTGCGCGCAGCGCTCGAACTTCCGTAAGTTCTCGCGCAGCGGTCTTCGCAAGGGAAGCTTAACATTTAGCGATGTAACAATTTCAAGGATCCCCCGTCTCGACACACGGGTCGATTCTCACATCCACACAATCACGCACGCGAATCAATCGATCGGACGATACGACTCTATCGAGATAGTCTTATCTAACGAGGAATACGATTTTTGCCTCAACGCGCTCGCGCGCGGGGCGTTCGTGCGAACGTCATGCGCGCTAACGACGCACATCGAGTGCGTCTCGCGCAGCTCGCTTGTTATCAACCTTGCAGTGAAACTCGCGCGTTCCGTCGTGTCGCAGCTCGTTATATTTTGTCGTTGAAAAAATGTGCGACAAGGCACAGGATGAGAGAAACAAGATCGTGCGGAAAAAAATGCTCGACTTGCGAGACGTAGAGATCGTACCGATGCCGAATGATTCGCCGTGGCTGAGACCCGTGCGAATTAATTTTCTCCAAGACGGCCAGCCGAAGGCCTGGGATCTCATGAGGTCGCACGAGAGCGTGAGCATACTCATATTCAATACAACGAGGAAGAGGCTCGTTTTCGTCAGGCAATTTCGACCCGCCGCGTACTATGCCAATCTCCCGGAGAAACAGGGACCGGTTGACACCGACAAGTTTCCAGCCGAAACTGGCCTAACCCTTGAACTTTGCGCTGGCATCGTCGACAAGGATATTCCGCTCGTCGAAATTGCTAGGGACGAATTGAGAGAGGAGTGCGGTTACGAAGCTCCCGCATCGGCCTTCACGCAAATCATTACTTACAGGTGTGTGTGTGAGATTTTTTTTCCGCCAGAGAAATTCGCTTCAGACCAGCAATTATCGATTAAGATGAGAGCGAGACAAATAACTTCCTCGAGTGCTGACAAATTGTCCCAATACAGAAATAATGTTTAGTATAAATAGTGGAAGTTAGCAATGAATACAAGTACCTGATTTCTGAGAACTCGTTACTGCGGTGGTTGAATACACGAGCTGAGGGTCATTGGTTCAAATACTTGGTACTTGAATCCATGCTCCGAGTACTCTCAGCAGACGCATGGCTTTAATTAGAATTGGTTGAATAAAAAAGTTTCTACTTCATTGATAGATCTTTGAAGCTGATTTAGAAATCAATCAATTTTTGCAGTATTTTCTTGACTACTGGTAAGTAGTGATAAAAACTTTGAAAACCTGACAACTCGGTACTCATCAGTTCGGTGGTTCAGTATACGAGCTAATGGCCATTGATTAAAAGAATCGACACTTTAATTTGTTGTTGTAATTTAAGATTGTAGTCATCAATTAAGATCATTGTTATCTATTAAGATCAGAGCTCCGCACATAATTATGGCTGGCAAATAACTATTGCCGGTAAAATAACGTTGAGCACTGATAAATTATTGCAATGCAGAACTGTTCCAAGTATAACTTATGCCAAGTATAACTAGTAGTGATAAATACTCTGTGTAGTAGTGATAAATACTCTGCGTAGTAGTGATAAATACTCTGCGTACTTGACTGCTCCGTACTTATCGCTATGGCAGTTGAGTACACGAGCACATGGTAATTTCTTTGAATACTCGGTGCTTGAATCTATACTTGGAGTAATTGCAACATACACCTTGCTCCAATTAAGATGGTTTAGGAAAAAAAAATTCCATGTCATTGATAAATTTTTGAAGTTGATTAAGAGGTCATTCAATTATTCCAGAATTTCCTTGACACCGCTAAGTACCAGTAAATACTTTGAGTACCCAACCGCTCGGGACTCATTATTTTGTTGCTCGAGTACACAAGTTGACGGTCGTTTCTTCAAATATTTGGTGCTTGAATCCATACTTGGAGTACTCTCAGTATTTGCTTGGCCCGAATTAGAATCGTTTGGAAAAAAAAATGTCCACGTCATCAATAGCTCTTTGAACGGGATTAAGAGATCGTTAAATTGTTGCAGAAACGTCTCGACCACTGCTGCCAGGCACACGCTGTTCTATGCGGAGGTCACAGACGCAATGCACGTCCATCCCGGTAAGTATCGCGAAAGGGACGACGCGATGACTGCAGTACAGATATAGTCAATGTATAATATTTTCCGTAATTACAGGAGGAGGCGCAGAATCGGAGGGCGAACTTATCGAAGTTGTTGAAATGAGCGTCCAGGAGGCAAGAAAGTACATCGAATCGGACGAAGTACCGAGCCCACCCGGCTTTATTTTCGGCATACTCTGGTTTTTGACTAATAAAACTCAACATTGTTCATAAATCGTTAAGACGTGATCCCCGTCTTTATGGTTCGTTAATGTAACGAGTTGCCGCGCCAGGGTTCGAATTTTAGGTATGTTTACTATAGGTAATTTATAATTATAATTATAGGTAACTATTTTGTTTAATTTTTTTGTTTTTTATTATTTACAAAGGGGCGTTGTATTTACATGAGATATTGTGACACAGTTACGAAAGTTAGGCACGAGCCAATTTGCGACAGGAAAAAAAATGTCGATTTTTAGTGTTCGGCCTCGTCTTTCGTGAACTGCGAGCTTACCCAAGCGAGACCCCACTTCAGATTCGTCAGTAGAAACTTCAGGGCTTTTGTCCATTGCTCTTCGGAATTGAACTGGATTCTGTAAGAGAAGATTTTTTTTTCGTTATTTTATTTTGGCGTTTGGTTAATATCGAAGCGAATTCCATCGCTCCGCGTCCTTGCCACGAATCTTCCGACGTTGAGTGTTAATGAACGATAATGAAAATTATTCGCTGTGATAATAAACGAAATACGTTACTTTATGGAGTAAGAGTTTCCCGTCGCCGAGTCCTCAATCTTGCCCCGATCCATTCGGTAGGGCAAGCAGAAGCCGCTGTCGCCCTTCTCCACCTGTTCCTTGAACTGTTGGAGACAGTCGAGAAAAGCCACCATAGCAGCGTCAAACTTCGTGTCCCAGAGAAATTTGAATCCGCCGCTTCCGTACAACGGCAGTTCGCGACGTTGATCGAGCACCTCGATGTAGCTGTGATTGCCGAACGGCACCAGTCGAAAACGTTGAAAGGTCAAGTTCATTTTGCGCGCCAGGGCTGTGAGGAGGAGAGTCGTTTGTCCCCAAGCCGCGTTTATCTCGCTCCAGTCGACCGGGGCGCTCGGCAGTCTTCCCAGTCTGAAGGAATTTATCGTCCCGAAGTGGCCCGAGTGCCAGATGTGAAAAGTCGCGTTGAATACGTTTGTTTTCTTCAGTCTTTCGAGTTGCGAGGCTGCGTAGGCCAACTGGCATTCCAAGCTGTTCGAAATACGTTAAGGAGAGACAGAATTACAAATTCTGTTCAATATTTTATCGATATTCAAATTTTTCAATTAGGAAGTTTAAGGTAGAAACTTTTGTATCAAATTTGGTGTACAAACGTGAGGCAAGATCGTTCAGTTTTAATATTCTGTTTTACCATACCACATTCCAATATTCAATTTCCATAAAAACTTCATATTCTGTACATAAATTTTAATACAGCATTTTTTCATAGTTAAAGTAAAAACAAATTCAAGAAGCATTAGCAAATAAAAAAAAAGAATCTGCAGAGCCCGTACCTGCGACATTCGTCTTCCGCGAGTATCAAGTCCCTTCTGTGCCTCGAGTATTCTCTCCAGTATCTCTCCTCCTCGCTCTGCAACCTCTCCCTCTCGATGGCTTGCTGGGCAATCGCGTTGGTCGTCGCCGCCTCCTCCTTTCTCAGAGCTTCCAATTCCCTTATCATTCTCTCCTCCTCAGCCTTCACCTCCTGCAGTTCCTTGGCCAGGCCTTCCATCTCCACGCTCTCGTGCTCCTGATGGCGTTGCTCAATTTCCAGCTTCTTCAAGTACTCGTTGTAATCGGACCATTCGCCTTCGGTCATTCTGAGCTGCTGGTCCATCAGCAGCAATAGACTGTCCGTGCATTCGTCGCACAGCGGATGATCGGCCGAACTGCTGCTGCTGAGTATATCGAACAGCGTGGCTCGCACCTGTTCGGAATTTACAAGCTTCGATTAGAAACATAGGACTTTTAAACGGCCGTCGGATGTATCGGAAATCTTTACCCTCAGGTGATGACACAGACTCTCGGTCTCCCCGGAGTCGCCCACGAGCATGAAGCCGTTTGTGCCGTTCGCTGACTCAGTCAGTCTGAACGGAGGTACCAGGTGCTCCAAACTGCCGCTCTGGGGCTCTATTTCTCCCACCACTTGTTGCTGTATGGGAACTGCATTAGACAAAAAAAAAACTGTATTAGAAAAATAAAAAAGAACCAGTTTGCTTTTCATATTTATGTTGCTCTTTCGATGGCTGCAGCATTATAAATTCATGGTGGCCGCAGTCAGGGAAAACCGGGAAAAGTCAGGTGAATAAAATCATAGCCAGGGAATCAGCGAAAAGTCAGGGAATTTCAAAATTGGTCGGGGAAAAAGTAAATTGTCGCTGAACCTTCTATAAATAAATAAAAAGTACATAAAAGGGAGATTTAAAAAAAAATTGGGCATATTTCTAAAAAAAAAAATAGAATTAAACATTAATACAATAATTAGGCATTTCCATTTGCATCATTAATTTTAAAGAATAGAAGTCGTTAGAAGTTGGTTCAGGGAAAATTGTTAATTAGTCAGGGAAAAATCAGGGAATTTTTTTCCAGGGAATAACGGCCATCATGCCCATCGGATCTTAGAAATATTATTCAGGCATCCAATGGAAAGCCGTTCGCAATCAAGGCTGAACAATGAATTTGCTTAGTTACAAATTCGAGTATGAATTGTTCAAAGACAGTTGGCCATTGGATGTATCTTGTCAGGTAGCAGCTGTTCTAATGGTATTTTGATGAAGATAAACTATTTTTAATAAGCGGGACTCAGGTGATTGATCTGAAGTACCGGCTCCTCTAAAGTGCTGCTTCAGGGCTAAAATTTCCTTACCAGGTGTTGCTGTTTTGGAACTGTGTTACAGAAAAAAAGAAAACTCATTAATAAAATAAAGAATCAGTGCTTGCTATCCATAATTGTTGATACTTCGAGAGTTGCATTGTGTATCTCTATGATGCATGCAGTTGCGTACCGGTACTTAAAGATATTATTTAGGTAAGCTTGCGAACATATAGTCAAACACGCAAACGAGTAATTCGCCAATGAAGAGCTGTTCAGAATTAAAGCTGATCACTGAATTTGCTTAGTTACGAATTTGGATGGGAACTTCTCAAAATCAGTTTGCCATTGAATGCATCTTGTGAGGTAGCGATTGTTTTAATGGTATTTTAATGAGTCGATAAGCACTGGCGGAGACTAGTTTTTTTAGCAAGCAGAATGACAAGAGGAATATGGATAAATAAACGTTGACGGAGACTATAATTTTTAGTAAGCGAGACACGGTCAATCTGAATGTAGGTGCCAGGTGCATCGAAATGCCAATCTCTACTTCGCTGACCACTTGTTGCTGTATTGAACTGCATCACAGAAAAAAAAACCCCCATTAATACAACAAAAAGCCATTATTTCAGATCTGTATTTGTATTGTTCCTTCGATAGTTGCAGCATGGAGATACACATCGGATCTTAGAGATATTATTTAGGTAAGCTTGCGTGCCTACAGTCGTAGAGGCGAACGAGTGATCAGCCAATGAAAAGCCGTGCGCAATCAAGGCTGATCAATGAATTTGCACAGTTACGAATTCAGGTATGAATTTTTCAAAGTCAGTTTGTCATTGGATCTAGCGAGTGAACACTGTTACGATCGTATTTTTACGAGAGCGTAAAGGCTGACGAAGACGATCGTTTTTTTTTTTAGTAAGCGGGACAAGAGGAATACGCAAAGACGACGAAATCGTAATCCGCCTCGTGCGTTAAATTTTTTCTTTTCATTATTCGAAACAGAAATTACCTACGTGAGAGTTCGGCGAGTGTGTGCTCCCCGAGATGATCGAAGCTCGGATCGAGCCTGAGCGGTTGCAAGCATCGCTGACAGGCGAAACTCACGTTGTTCTTAATGTCCACCATCGCGAACGGGACTCACTTATCGAACTTTGTTTAATTCGCCAGGCGACGGAATATCTGCCTGACGAGTATTTTCTTTATTTATAAATACGTACTCTGACGCTTGGACGAGCCAGTCAGCTGATCGAGCTTCCACTGCTTCGCCACTGGCGGCGCTGCTGTACGCCAATCAATTTTCTGTTTAGTTCTCGCTGGAACGTAAACAAAAGCACTTCGCGTCGGGCGATTCGTTAGTGGAGTGTTCGATAGCACAGCGATGTTCAAAAAATGTTCATCACGCTTTCCTTAACCTCGTTGCTGCATGACAAGCTTTTCCGTTTTTTTTTTGCCAACGAAAACAGGAGGTGGCGAGCAGAGAGCGGAATCGATAAAGCGCCCTTCAGTTTTATCCTCTTCCAGCCTCGTTCCTCACGCCGGTCATGTAGGGAGCTTCGTTAAGAAAGGTTTCTCGAGAGACTGGATGAAGTCTTCGATCCATCAGCTGGTTCATTCCTCGGGATGGTGATGCAGGATGATTTTCGTCGCCAAAGTCCGTCGAGAGAAACTAAGGTAAAATGCTCATATTATAGTGGTCGTTTAAGAATTGTGTCTGAAACAACTGAACATTTTTGTACAACGTCTCTGACATCGATCCCATCGGGAAGTTTAGGTAATTGTGTAACCCAAACAGCCCAAATGTGACCAATTATTTATTGGTATTCAAAGAATATGAAACAAAGCGTGAATAAATATCGTTGTTCCTATTAGTGGCATGCTCGATACAAAGCTGCACCCATTAGTGACCACCGATATTTACATAAACACGAATATTTATGGTCATTGAAGTCGATTCAATGGGGTAAATTAATTCATTGCCTAACCAAAAACCCTCAATATGTGCAATTATCTATTTTTTTTCGTGTCTTTATTAGTGGCTACCGATGTATCTATTAGTAGCCACCTTCAACGCGTGGATTCAGAATTTCGTGGATAAAAAAGTATGCCACGTCTTTACTGAGATAGTAATAATATAACTTAGATAGTAATCTAAATAAAGAATTCACGAGGAACATTTTGCGTATGAAAACTGCGGCTGAAGTGTCGATAAGATTACTCATGTAAATAAACTTGCCACGAACAGGAGTATTTACCTCATGCCGGGAAGTCAGAAAGAGTTTTCGACGCATCAGCTGCTGCTACCTTATCCCTCGAGGACTGAGCTGCGCGAAGTTTCCGACCTTCGGGATCTGCAAAGAAGCTTCATACCTCACGGTGAGTCCTCTCCATTTTCATTGATAATCTTAATAACGATATTGGAAAAAAAGCTTTCGCCGATTACGACTAAATATACAAAGTAATCATAAAATAAAAATAATTGCCAATCGAGCTTGGGCAGCGGAGAGTTGGAGCGTTCGTTCAGCGATGCCAACACCCGTGCGTCCCGAGAGACGCCACCCTCTATCGGAGAACACGCCGAACTAACAGATATGCAAATCACCTATCAGGCGCAAACAGACCGTAATTTATAGCGGCATTAATCATTTATAACACTGTCAATAGCACTTCGCTTATATTGACGTTAATTAAAATTGATCAAGACACGATTTGCGATTAGTTTATGCCAACGAGGCGCATTAAACGTCCCCGTGCGAATTACAATCCGTCGGTAAATAGAAAAGGCTTCTCTCTCTCCGCGAGAATTTTCTAGTCGAGCCGGAAGCGAACAATTGGCGTAACGAAGTTTCAACGGTGCGAAACGAGAAGCATACCGTTTTACAACGTGCTCGCAGTATGTGAATTTGAGTCCCGCATCCGGGTGTCTAGCACGAGTCAGAACGCGACTCTCGTTCTCAACCCCAAAAATAGTATAAATAGACGAGACGTTCCGGAGAGTCCACGCGACAAAGTCGACCGGTCCTCTTTAATGTTTCTGCATCGCAGCGACCGCGCCGTTTCGGTCAGCTCGGCGCGTGTACAGCTTCGTTCTTTCCCTCGACGGGCCCCCCCCCCCGGTGATTGATACGGCTTTGGAGCGTCGACATCATACTTAACCGCGAGAAGTTCGCTCCCCCGCGTGCGCTGAACATTCGTCTCTCGGGCTCACGGGCGTGACGCAGCATCACTCTAACCTGTCTCCCTGCAGTTCCGTGCGGTTAACTGTATCCACCGACGTAACATAACCTCCGCCAACATGAAAAATCAGCTGACGGGAAATAGGGTGCGGAAACGTATATACAGGGTGATAAAAAAAAGGCGCTCTAAGAGCGTCGTGCAGGGCACGTGACCAGTCGCAAGGACGAATGACAGTGCTAATGCCGTTAATGCCGACGAACGAGTGCGGGACGGAACGAACGGAGGGTACACGGTGATTCTTCGCTAAAGGACATTTACCGACACCCTCGAAACCTCGAAATGGTCGTTTTATCAGCGTCGATGATCTTATCCGTGTAGAACGCGGGATACCTAGAGCGTCCCGCGGTGCACGGGGCACACTCGAGCCTCGGTAGAGCAACCGCAGCTTCAGCCAATCCACACCCATCCCCCCCCCCCCTCCCCCTTTGCCTGACGCTTAGCTCGGTACGCATCGGTCAAGTCGTTCTTTGGCTTTTGCTTTCCCTCGCTCGTGGCGGACCCCCTCGGCAGGCCCCTTGAGCGATCACCCGGGAGCGATCGGCCAAAGTAGACCAACGATCGGATTTATCTTCTAGGATGATCTCTCGTCGCGCGTCCCAAAATCTATCCGAGCGGGGACTCGCGAGACGGGCGAGAGAGACGGACGAGCGGGGAAACCGATGGATCGCCCGGCGGGGAGGCTGACGCCCCGGCGAAGAACCCAGCGGAATGAAAGATTCGAGAATGAGAAGGATCGAGAATTCCTTTTTTTTTGTTTTTTTTTTTTTTTTTTTTATTTCTTTCTTTCTTGTCGATCTTCCACTCGGACAGTGTGTGGGAGAGCCGTCGAGCGATAATTCCCGGGACATATATACAGCTTCTATAACTAGTATATGGGCTCCTCTCTCGTTGTGGCAGCTATTTTATACCTGTTACACACCGGCTACGTCCGACTCGTGAAAGAACCGAGTGACACACTATGGTCTCGGAGGTTTATGCTAATGCCGGGCGTCGTTTATACCCCTCGGAAAAGTTTTTATTTCTGTTACTTTTTCATTTTTTTTTTTTTTTTTTTTTTTTTCTTCTTCTTCGTCTTTTCGGAGATACATATCTCGTGGAGTCTGCGTCGTCCGCGTTTGTTCATATTTGTGTGCAACGCCATGGGAATAAAGTCTCGTTCGTCCGGCGGACGGCGTTCAACAGGTGGCGCCTGAGAAGCCCCCCCCCCTCCACCCCCCGGATCTTTTCCACGTCTCTCTCGACTGTCGATAATTCTTTCTCGTCGGTGCATATATTTTTCAACTCCGTCGGCCATCGCGCCCGGTTTTCTCGGGCGTCACTCACGGTAGCGCTGATAGTCTTTTTGCTTTTAGTCTTCCATCTCGACGTCGAAGACACCTCGGCATGACTATCGAGGGAAACACAAAGTTACTCGATTGACAGTTCACAAATTGAATATCGCGTCGAAATTACGTCTCCGAGCGTAAATCGTATTATACAATTATTGTTATTATTATTATTATTATTATTATTTTTTTTTTTTTTTTCACGAGCATTCGCGAAACCGGCAGCCGAGGTAAGAGACACGCTGCCGCTTCTGCGACTCCTCCTCATCAGCGGGGAGATATTGTATTTGACCCGGACGCCACCCTGTCTCGTAAATAGAATGGCCGAGGATAATGGAAAAAAAGAAAAAAAAAAAAAGAAAAACTTCCACCGCAAAAGCCAAAACCTGCCGTCAGTCGTAGAAACGCGCTGCGTCCTTCGGGGCGGTGTTTTTTTTTTTTTTTTTTTCTTTTTTCAAACGCGTTCGGAGATCCACGACTAATCGGCGACTGCGTTGCGAGTAGCAGGCGAACTCTGCTCGCTCCCGGCTCCGCCGGACTGTCACTCAATTTCGCAACGCTTCGCACCCCGACGGGGACCCACGGAATATACATACAATAACGGTGTATCGGCTATATAATAAGCCGAAAGCTTTGAGTCCCCCACCCCTCCCCCCCCCCCTTGCCGCGTGGGACGAAACTGGATCGGGGGTTATGAATATCGCGGATAATAACGCATCTACGAGATCCCGGACGGGGCTTCGCGTATGAATTAATTTCGAACACATTCATGCCACCCCGTCGCCCCGATGCACTCCGGCGTTCTCGCATGCAGCACAAAATTTTTTTTTTTACGTTTGACGAAGACTCTTAAGGGGCTGCCGGATCTTCCTGTTTTACCGGCCGAAATAGGTGATTTCGTAGTTTTCACTTTACGTCATTGCCATGCGACGGGTGTGCTTCAAATTTTACAGGACTTTATTAAAAACATAAACCATTCGGCGTGCACTTGAATTTCGGTCGGAAATCTTCCGAAAAATAAAGAAAATCGAATATTAAAAACTGTCGCGGAAATCAACATGGCCGCTGTAAATGTTTACAGCATCCGTTCTGTTGGATATTAAAAAAATTATAGATTTTACATACGTCAAAAGGGGAGTGCACGCCGATTCTGCGAAGTTCTCCGAATATTCCAAAACCATCGGAAAGTTGCTCGCTCAAGAGATAATCACGTGAAGTGTAAACTGCGATTACCTTAGTCTATCGACTTGCGACCGGTGATTAGAGCCGATGAACACGGCCGAATGAAGTATAGGGCACGATGCAGAACCACCTGGGCGACAATCGTGACACTACGTTCACGGACTTTCGCAAACTATAATATTCGATTTTCTTAATTCCTCGTAAGTTTTCAATCAAAATTTAACTGCACTCCGAAGCGTTTATGTCAATGTCATAATCCTGTATGATTTTAAGCATATGTGTAGTATATTAACAATGCCAAGTCGGAACAGAAAAATTGGCTAGGTCCATCGGTAAAACAGGTAAAGAAGGTTAAAAAAAAGTAAAAAAAGATATCAGCTCCAGCATCCCCTTAAAAATTTCTGTTTGAAAATTCATAAAATGTATGTGAAACTTTATGCATATACGGTATATGAAATTTCATTGACACGTATGTAATGATATTGCGTCACCGGTATATTAAAAACAACGTTGTTTCTATGATATTTGTAATAATAACATAATTGTCATGTACGGATGTCTTAATTTTCAATGCCACCACCGGTAATTTTAATATACTGGCATTGCATTCAAGACTAAATTATTAAAATTCAAATACAATGTATATGAATTCTAATTTCATATACATAGGTTGTATATTTCATATGACGTTGTATATTGAACGTGTTGTAAATTTCATAACATTTTTAACAGTGAAGATTTGCCGCCGACGAACCGTCGAAATGTTTTTCCTGCCGATTTTTCATATATTTTTGTTACTCGAAAGCGCAATTCATTGAAAAATAATGTTAGCGACACTCATGTTTCTGGTGTAAGTGTTATGTAGGTACACTTTATACGTACACTGTAAAAATAGATGCACTGTCAAAGATATTCGTTTGGACAATTAATGAACGGTATTTGAATTTTTACACAAACTGTTTCTGAAATTTCAAACATATGTGCGTCGCAATATTACAGTGGAGTTTTGTATTGTTCATGAAAATTTTTGTAAACTTCAGGCAAATGATTTGTAATATTTATCTTGCAAGAAAAGTACATTGATGTTTAATTATTGTGAGTAATGTGAGCAAGTTCCAGTAAATTAAATTTACATTTCATTTGTACAGTGTATATAGTCATCGTGTAAAAGTCTGAACGATATTGCCAATAAATGAACGCTTGCTACTAATAAAATATTAGTTGTTAAATCGGCAAGAAGATTGTATTAATTATCGTGGATAATAACGCATCCGCAACATCTCGGACGGGGCTTCGTGTATGAATTAATGAGCGCACATATTCATGCGTTTCCATATACCCGATGCACTCCCGCGTTACCGTACGCAGGCGCAAAAATGTTTTTACGTTTGGCGAACATTTCTCTGCCGTTTTTGCATATATTTTTTTATTTCAAAGTGCGATTCAGTGAAGAAAATAAAACATTAATTGCAAAGTCGGCAAGAACATTCTTTTTCGTTTTCGACGTACACCAAGTAATGACCGAGGCGAATCGGTAAAGCCGAAAAATCTACGACCCCGAAGATATCTGCATGAGACTAAATTTCATCAAGTTGTAACGGTTGTCTTTTAAGAATAAAATTTCACAAACGAACCATTTTTTTTTCTTCCTAAAGCAGTGCACCGACACACTGGCCAAAGATGAAATTTGATGTGGTGCAGATATCTTCAGGGTCACAAAAACCGAGCTCAAAAAGAAATTGATAAAACTGCCGTAAAAAAATATAAAAATTTGTAATCATTATTTTGAGTGCCTGAGATAAAAATTACGTTCCGGAACAAAAGCTGGATACCTCTCAATCCCACCGTCACAACGAAAACCTGTCTTCGATAGTCTTTCATTCAATTGTTTCGAAAGTTTCATCGACACGATTTTTCGATACACCGTTCGTTTTTTCAAATGTTTGTGTTACCGAAAAAGCCGTCGGTTTGTAGTGTACACTCTAAAAGTAAATTCTAAATTTCATGTACTGAAACTTGAAATTTGTTTACATTACTTATATCAATCGAACATTAAGATACTTATGTTGTAAAATTAAAATACCCGATTTCAAAATTGCAAATCTTTTGCCTGAAATTGACGAAAAATGTCCATTAAATATACAAATTTTACTGTAAAAAAATTGCAACGCACGTGTGTTTGAAACTTCGGAAACGGTTTATATAAAAAAAGCTTCCAATACCGTTCATGAATTTCCCAATAACATTTTTTTTTTACAGTGTACAGCAAAGCACGCGTCCCATTTCGCCCCAGCCTTCCTGACATCGGTACATTCATTATCCTGTTACGAAACGCACACACACACGCCGACATTCGTAAGTCGTTTCATTGCGCAATACAATTGGCGCGATCGATCCATCAATTATCCCGATAGTCGCAGGTATTGTTACATCTGGAGCGCTTCTCACCTATTCCCAGCAACTCTATAATTTCACTGATAGCGGGACAAGTTTGCGATATAAATACAGCCTTTGCTGAGTTATCCGTTTATGCTGCTCGTTATCGCCCGCGAGTTCGTAGAATCTTCCCGCCGGTTGTGTGTCCGCCTCTGCTTTAATGGGACAATTATACATAATATAAATGTACATACACACGCATATATAGTAGTGAGCATTGCAAGTGGAACAAGTTACTTTTAGTACGTTATCTACGGTCTTTCTCTTCAAATGACCACGACTGCATGTAAACTACTTTATCCGCAAATACCTATATATATATGTATATATATGTATATAAAGATACTCATATACACATATCGTACATACCACACCACATTTAGGAATCCATGTGGTTTTTATGTATAACAAGTAGCATACATACGTAATATATGTATATATATATATATTCCTAAATGCTTGCCCGTTTCGTGCGAGCCAAAGACGACTCGGTGCGGCCGATGGACTCTTTCTTTGGATGGAGCATTTCTCTCCAAATGACCACGATTGCATATAAACTACTTAATCCGCAAATACTTATATATATATATATATGTATATATAGACACTTATGTACACGTATGTACATATATCGTACATACCGCGCCACATTCAGTTTTTATGTATAACAAGTGGCGTACATACGTAATATACGTATATAGATATATTCCTAAATGCTGGCGCGTTTCGTGCGAGCGAAAGACGACTCGGTGCGACCGATGGACGTTCGGCGGTGAAATCGTGAGGCGGCGAAGGTGTGCGAGCGAGGGTGGGCGGCGACCGAGAGAGAACCACGGCGCGCGAGTTCCTCGACGGGCTCGTCCACTCGAGTCTCTCGACGACTCGAATCGCGCCTCGAGCCGTGCACCGCCGCCGCGGAAGGAGTGCCATACGGGGGGCGGTGGGGGGGAGGGGGAGAGAAAAAAGGAGGAGAGAGAGCGAGGGAGTGAGAGAATGGTGCAAACCGCCGAGACTCTCGTCGTTTGAATCGCGGGACCCCTGCTATTGCTTCTTCTGGTTGTTGGTGAGTGAAGCGCGGGCGTCACGACGACGTCGGGCGTCGCGGCTCGGGCCTCCGCCAATCCGTCCCTCAGCGGCCATGTTGCCCGTGTTCCCGGGGCGGAGCACCGGAGCTCACCTCTTATGTAGGTATATACGCTAACTAAATGTACGTCGCTACATGTGTGCATATTTCTATATACATCTGTATGCATATACATACATTGAAACACTACAAATATCTATAGGAAGAGTGTATATATATGCATATATATATATATATACGCATATATACGCTCTACGCATATAATTATATGTGACGTACGTCACAATATATATGTATTATATATATATATATACAATGTAAAATATTTGAAGCTTTTTTAAACAAACTGCTATCGAAATTTCAAACACAATTTTACTGTAAAATTTTCATTTTTAACGAACATTTTTGTAAATTTCAGGCAAAATATTCGTAATTTTAATATCTGGTATTTTAATGTTATAAAAAAGTACATTAATCTTCAATTCATGTAAGTAATGTAAGCAAATTTCAAGTTCCTGTACATTAAATTTACAATTTATTTTTACAGTGTATATATATATATATATATATTTATATACATACATATATATAGGAAGACTATATATCTATAAATAAATATATATATATGTATAGACGGGGGAAGCGAGGCCTCGCGACTGACGTTCGTCTCCGCGACTTTGCGAGGTGCTTGTTCTTTTTTTTTTTTAAGAGGACGTAGATAAGGAGGAGGCATGGCTCTTTTCCTCCCACACGATCCCATGGGTACAAGTTTTTCTTACCGATATCGCGGCAGAACGAGGGCCAGCAGATTGGGCCGTTGCACCTGCGAGGCGGAAGAAGGAATCGGAAAGATATATAGGTAGGGGTAAAAGTGGGAAATATAAGCTCACGCCTATTAGCACTTAAATCGATGATATATGAACCGGGCAATGTTCTCGGTTTCATCCTATGTGCCGGGAAGGCGAGGGAACTGTAGAAGTTAATTGATGATCGGGATGAGCGATGAACGGACGGGTTGAGTATAAATAGATTTTTCAATTACGTGTTAATATAGCTTCGATAATTATACAGGTATGTAGCTTCTTCACTCGGGTGGAAGCTATATTATATGTTAGAAATACTCTTTTGGGTTATATATATTTTAACAGAATATTCAATAGACTTAGTACAATAAGTGTAATGAGATTTGGTGTGCGGAGGTACGACTGCACAAGTCGACGTCTCGGTCCAGAATGCTCATCGATCGCCCGATCGATGATGACGAACCCTCCGAGTCATATCAGCTCGCCTTTGTATGAACAAAGCTCCCTTGTCTTGACCAGGGATCTTCGTTAGCCTCTCGTATGACTATCGCTGAGTTTGTATATCTGGCAGTTCTGAGAAGAGTGCGCCGAGAAGTCTCGACGCTCGTCACATCGCTTTCATATATTTGAAAACAATTCGTGTCAGGAAAAAAGTATCGAAATATCGAGGCGTCTGATTGTCGGATTTAATCGTATGCCGATTGGAACACGATACCTATTCAGAAAGAATTTCGGTCGTGCTGGAAGCACAATAATGGTTTTCAAAATTTTGTTGGTTTTTGAATTTATCTTTTCAATGACCCACTGCAGTTTAGAAGAAAAGTGCCTCAGAATTGGATTCAGGGCGTAGAGACACATGAATGAACGAATGGGGTAAAACTCTTTTTTGGAGTCTTCGATTTTGAAAGTAAAAAAATTGTCTTTGACTATTATTATAGCCTTAAATTATCGTTGAGTCTGCGAAGCGCATTGTCTCTACGCGTTAAACCTAAATAAGAAAAACGTAACTGTTTTGCAACAGCCCGCTAATCAAGTCGGAACTTCTGCAATGCAGGTTTTTAGGACTTTGCTTCGAGCAGTCCCATCTACAATGTAATTGATGATAAGTAAAGAAAACACTTCCCCTTTAGGTAGGGCTAAAGATCAATATAATCTCAAAATATTCCTATCGCGTTCTTTCCGAAATGGTTTTATAAAATAACCGAATTGTGTGGCTCATTGCGCGTTTGATTAACGCAGTGAGAACCGCAATTCGTTTTTCATTTTTAAGAATCTCTCCGGAGAAAAATGGCTTCAAAATTTTAACTTCGCGTCTCGCACTCATACTCGTTTAGCCTCCCATTAAGATGTAATTGAGCCCGCTAAGCGCACAGTCGCTGCCAATTATTTGTCGACCTTCGATATTTTCCCATCCTGTTAGGCTCAATTAAAAGAGAAAACTAACTATTTTGCAACAGTCCGCTAATTAAGTCGGAACTTCTGCAATTCAGTTTTTTAGAACTTCGCTTCGCAGTTCCAACTGCATTGCAATTCATGGCGGGCGAAACAAACACTTCCACTTAAGATGTAATCGAGTCCGCGAAGCGCATTGTCGCTGTCAGTTATATTTCGACTTTCGATATTCTCCCTCCCAGTTGGACTCAAATAAGTAAAAATTAACTATTTCGCAATGGTACGCTAATCAAGGTGAAACCTCTGCAATTCAGGTTTTTAGGACTTCGCTTCGGGCATTCCCACCTACAAGCGAAGAAAACATTTCCACTTAAGATGCGATTGAGCCCGCGCGCCGGCGAGATTTTCTCTCCCCATTAGGCTCAAATAAGAAAAAAAAATTAACAATTTTGCAGACCGGAAATCAAAGTAAAACTTTTGCAATTGAGGTTTTCAGGACTTTGCTCCGGGCATTCCAGTGAAATGTAATTGATGGCAAGCGAAGAAACAACTTCCACTTAAGATGTAAGATTATTGCGCGCGGAATATTCCATACTACAATATGAATCGTTATGCCACATACGTGGACGTCCTATTCTGATTTACGGTGTATAACTGCCACCGCTCGGACTCCTCGCTGCGTTGAATCCTCCGCAGCGAGCTGCATTCGGCGCCCACAAGGTGTACACGCTGTTATAGGTGAGCATTCCTATGCGCGATTTTCGAAAGCTTTACGGCTCTACCTCGAGAGCCGAGAACTTACGTTTTACGATTACGGAAATAACACCCGCCCGTTTTGCATGCGATCGCGGACTTTCCGCGTGTCCCCGATGCACTTACATCGACCGTAATTTATAAAATTGTACGCGCTACTTTGAACACGCACGCGAGAGGTCGCGAAGTTTTCTTTGTATACTCTTTCGAATTGTCGGCGAAGGAGACTCAATCATGCCTATTGGACCACCCATGAACATTCGCAATTTGCTCGATGCAGCGAGTGCGGCACAATTTGCAAGTTTTTTGTTTGTTTGTTTTAACTTTCTTGAGTCGAAGGTTCTGTTTCTCTTAAGGTGTATTCACAGTTGTGTCGCTATCGGCATAACCAAAGCTTTTTGAATTAATTTTGTCATATAAAATACATTAAATTATTCGCTATAACGGGCAAAGAATAATTTGGCCATGGCATTGAACTTTGGTGGTTCGCTAAACTCTTTTTTTTGATTAGAAATGGCGGTAAATATTCTGTGCTTCACCCAATTCTGTTTTTTATACCACGACTTAAAACCGATATTTCTGTTATCCTGATTTTTACATTATCGTTTTCTATTTTTCACCATCGTTTCCTTATACTTTTGTTATGAGTAATGCGATATCACAAACGTAGCCCAAGAAACAGTCGGAAATGTTATACATAATGTATTCAATTGTTCGATATAACAGATAGAGAATAATTACACTTGCATTGAACTTTGATGGTTCGCTAACATTTTTTCAAAATTATGCATCGCGGTACATAATTTCTGCTTAGTCCAGTCCAATTTTGATATCACGATTAAAAATCGGATTTTTGTGACTCTATTTTTCATATTTTCAATGTCCATCTTTCACGATCTCTTCCATAGACTTTTCTCTCGTGTAATTGAATAACATAAAATACCTCAACGAACAGTTGGAACATCGTGGCTTTGCTAAATTAATTTTATTTTTTGTCACACCGAATTCGATGTTTGTTTCATTAAATGGGCGCACATATAATTTTACGAGAGTCTTTAAGGTGAAGTTAATTGGACAAATATTATTAGAAGATCTAGGAAGCGAGTGGTCGTTCATCGATTAGCCTATCGATTTTACGAACCAATATTTTACAGCTCTAGAGTAGCCTGCTGGTTTTTTTTTTTTTCATAATCTTACGATCGGATCATCGATATAATGAAGTAACGAGGATACAGTTGTTCCTCGGTTGAAAAACGTGAACACAGATGTTCGAAGTTCATTCCGAGTTTCACTGTCACTGATACAATCTCGAATTCTGAATAATAATTTCTTTTTATTTATTTTCATTTGTAAGTGTCGTTGAGTTGTTCGTGTGTGTGTGTGTGTCTCTCTCTTCTGCTGTCCCTGTCTCGCTGGACGACTGCTGGCTGGCTTATTTTTTTCGTGGTTTCTGCCCACGCAACAGTCGCAGGTGACTCCCCGACGAATGCCTCCTTGTGATATTAATAAACGGCGACGGGGCCTTCCAGAATATTTTTAATATATATGTACACGAATAATCCTATTCTCCGAAGAGATATTCCCAGGCTTTTCTCGCTGGTTGACCTTTGGACGAGCGAATTAATAATCGACGAAATGTAAAAAAAAAAAAAAAAAAAAAATCATTAAAAAAATACCTCAACGTCATACCTCTCGCGTATAGAGTCTTATGGTAACTGGATATGGCGGGACTAATCGACTCGCCGAATACATCAAATTCATTTTTCTGACACCGATACACTGATAAAATAAATAAATGTCGATGACTCGAGAACGATTCGCCTGGTCGTTGCCGAATAATGTATATCATTATATTTTTTGACGACGCCAAATTGTTTATATACAATTGTATATAAAGATATATGTATACATTATTATTTTCAACTCTACTTTCAATTCAAATAAATCCATGTAATGCCGTCATTTAACATCGTCATCAATATCATTTAAACGTCATAATTTTTGCCGATTTTCCGTTATTGTCTCGCTCTCGCATGGGTTTGTAAAGAGAAATTATAAAAAAAATAATACCTCAACGTCACACCTCTCGCGTAGAGAGCCTTATTGGTAACTGGATATCGTGGAACTATTCGAGTCTTCGAATACATCAAATTCATTTTTCTGTCACGATATACTGACAAAATAAATAAATTTCGATGACTCGAGAACGATTCGCGTGGGCGTTGCCAAAAAAAATGTATATTATTATATTTTCTTGACGCCGCCAAATAATATATATACAATTATATAAAATTATATATAAAGATACATGTATACATTATTATTTTCAACTCTAATTTCAATTAACCTGAATCCATGTAATGTCGTCATTTAACATCATCATTGATATCATTTAAACGTCATAATTTTTACCGGTTTTCCGTTGTTGGCTCGATCTCAAATGGATTTCTACGAATTGTAAGCAGATTTGAAATAAAAATGTTTCTCTTTTGCTTTTCATTTTTCAAGCGTTTTTGAAGTGATCGGAATTTATTTGTTTTACAAATCCGTCTATAAATCCATTTGTCATGATCAAAAAATCATCATTATTACCATCTTCCCGTTATTATTTCGATCTCGCGTCGATTTTCACGAATACCAAACATAATTGAAATAACAATTTTTATTATGCACGCTTGATGATTTATCGTCAAAGTTTTTCTTTCTTTTTTTTTTTATCTTACGACTTTGGGACGTAGAGAAAGTTTCAATCCACCTCGCGCATATCGCACCAGCCGGAAACAATTCGGCACCATCCTTAGATCTCTCCCGCCGTTTCGATAAATCTCCGTGGACGTTTCGCTGATTGTCAGTACATAAAAAAAAAAAAAAAAAAAAAAAAAAAAAAAAAAAAAAAATCATCATTCGTAGCTGAGCATAATAGACTAAAAATATATTATGAAATCAGCCGATAGACTGAAAAAAAAATATTCTCGGAACCTTTCCGCGAAGAGAGCCTTCGTCGGGTAACTCCGGTTATGGGATTCCGACAAAACTTTGGAAACTCGCGTTTACACCCCACCAGTGTATACATATATATATATTTACGAGGCATCCGATCCGCCCACGAGACTCTAAGAAAGCGCACGGTTCGCCGTGGTATTATCGCTCAGGACACAGCGCCGATGGGAACGAAGAAGTCGAAAAAAAGACGAAAAAAAAAAAAAAAGAAGACAAACAAAAAAAAAACAGGTCCATAGAATCTTTCTCGCGCGTATCTCGTTTGTATTATTATACGAGATCCTCCTCTTTTTTCGCGTCCAGCCGAATAAAATAGCCAGTTTCGAAATCGAGAAAAAACCGGGTGAGATATGCGCGCGTGAGTTCTCCCCTCGCTCTCGTCGAATTCAAATCTCCTCGGCCGGTGGTGGGTCGAGTCGGTGTTGACGCGAAAAAAAAAAACTGCGAAACCAAAAAAAAAAAAAAAATGCGAAAAAGAAGAAAAAAAAAAGAAAGAAAACGTAAATTCGACGAGCTGTGTATTTCTCGATGGCTGTATGCTGGTAGCCGAGTCTCGCCGCAACGTCATAATTCATTCTCTGGGTGCGCGCTCTCGGTCCGCGGCGAGCAGCAGCAGCGAGCAGCAGCTGTGCGTCGAGAGAGAAAACTCGCTGACCGGCCAGTCGGCCTGGCCGACTGCCGGCGCGTCGCGAACAAAACGATCGCATTCTAATTTCGCTGATTGGAAACCGGGCGATTTGAATATGAAATAATGATCGCCGAAGCGCCGAACGCCGAGCCCGTTCGTCGGAGGCTTTCCGAGGCGCTCGACACTCGGGGCTTCGTTAAGAATTTTACTCACCGCACTACACACATCGTACACATTCTAGGACATAACGCGCGACGCTATGACAGAGACCCGCGCTGTTAAATCCGCCTCTCGAGTGGCTCGGGGCGTGACGGAAATAAATAATAATAATAATAATAAAAGTGTCGAAGAAAAGAGTAAAATAAAATAGAATTAAAAAAAATTAAATATCCACTACGGAAGATTATACGGACGTGAGGATATCGACGAGTGGACAACAACGGTGGTCAGCCGCTCGCCTCGTTAGAGCTGCCCGCACGCGAGGAAAGTTTGCTCTTCGTACGCAAATGTTTATTGCACACGTCCGGTGTGTGTGTGCCGAAGCCCCTGTCGTGTAAGCGACGATGATGTATCCCGTACATGAAATCCCGGCTCGTAACACCACCGAGGGCAAACATAACACGCGAAGAAGTGCCATCATATGCGTCGGTTAGTGCACGCGTCGATGTTTGCCCGACATATGGGCTCTCTCGAATTCCCTCTACCGACCATTTCGCCCTCCCTTATCGATGTATTTTTATTTATTTTTTTCATTTTTTTTTTTTTATTATTATTGAGGAAGAGAAAAAAAAAAGGAAGAGAAAAAAGAGAACTTGAAAATTCACGATATTTGTCGCGTCCATTAAAACGTCATCCGTGACACATTGAACGCGTGCGGAGCGAGAGGCTCTCTCGCGAGGCAGCTGAGCTGAACTCGTACGAGCCTCGAGTATAAGCGCTGTACACTGTACAGGCCAGCATGACCACTCTCTTTATGCGCGCAGGATATTCGAAGAGTTATTGAAACTCTCCTTCGTCCGTTAATCGTTAATGTTCGCGAGAAACACGTAGCCGGATAATCCTTACAATTTTTTTTTTTTTTTTTTTATTTCTCTTCGTTTTATTGGCGTCTTCTTTTATTGTGTCTCCAATTAATCGTACGGGCATTTTGTCGAGCGATAAGGCACGAGTCGGGGACAGGGACGAGACCAGGTGCTTCCGCACGGCTAAATGTTCGCATCGTCATTGGCCGTATCGGGAGTGCGGAATCGAATAAACTTCTGACTGTCCGTTGGGACGCGTTTGAAATTGATCGTGCGCGCATGCGCGCTGCGCGCCCGGCAGGTGCGCAGGCGCAGTAGATCGACAATTTGACACGGGCGTTTCGCGCAGGGGCGCGGAGAACAGCCGCGACGGAGCATCCAACTGTCCTTCGGCGAGTTGTCGCGCTTATATCTGTGTTATGGATACTCTCTATCCAGCACGATATGTGAGAATCATGCAAGTAAGCAAATCCGATTAAACGCCGGGCGTAACGCCGACGTCTCGGGGAACGCCGAAGGCCGCGCGTCATCTTGCTCCCGAGAAATGCGCGTCGGCTATGCGCACGGCCGAGCGCAAGGCGCCAAAGTAATAACCTTTTTTTTTTCTTTTTTTTGGTACAGCTTCTCCATCTTACAGACTCGGCGACGAGTACGCCGAGTTCTCGTGCGCCGTGTTTAAGGTAGTCCTTGCGAATAGTGTTCACTTCGCATAAATTTCAGAGATATGCGAGGGAATTGCGGACACTTCTTAATGGTACAAAAATTTGAAAAAAATCAAGCATATTAAAGGTGCTGAAAAGATTAATTTTACATAATAATAATTCCAAAATATTTTTGACAAATCGATGAAAAATAAAATTGTTCAACAAATCTTCCGGACACGTAACGTTTTTTTTGTATGAAAATGATTCGTTCATTTTTCTGAATACGTATGAATTTTTTCAGATTTTTAAATTCACATTGAATTATCATTTTTTTATACGGGAAAAATGTGTGAATTAACAAACATTCAAAGTAAATTAAAAAATCTGAAAAAATTCATACGTGTTAAGACAAATGAACGAAGCATTTTCATTAAAAAAAAAAGTTAGCTTTCCGGAAAATTTGATGAACAAATCAATTTTCCATCGATTTGTTAATAACATTTTGGAATTATTATTGTGTAAAATTAATCTCTTCAGAACCTTTAATATGCTTGATTTTTTAAAGATTTTTATACCATTGACAAGTGTCTGCAATTCCCTCTCATATCTCTGAAACTTATGCGAAGCGAACACGATTCGCAAGGACTACCTTAATGCGAGCCGATACGCGCGCGAGTCTCTCAGCCTTCCCTCCGTCCCCGGATAAAACGATGTTTATATATCGTTTGCAAAATATTCTTCTCGCGGATACTCGTGTCGGTAAGAGAACTCTCCGCGGGAGTTGAAATCTCTCTCTCCCCCACCGCGTCGTGTGTGAAGGAGAGCCGCTCGACTCCTTCACGCGCAATCAGTTATTCATGATCGAAAGAGAAAAAAAAAAAAAAAAGAATTAATCATAATAATCCTCGCAACGGATAGGCTTGCCGTATGTGGCAAGAGGATACTTGAGTTTCACGCTACCCGCGACGGCGGTTCGAGAAAGGCGCGGTGCACAAAGTTCAAGAGCCGACTCTGAGCAGCGCATTTCGTACTCGGCGGTTGGATCTTTATTGGTCCCGAGTGCGATGCTTTTTTGAGCGCATTTCGGTCACCCGAGGGAGAACCTCGGGAACTTGATTGTACATGGAGAGATGACTTATTGACAAATAAAATTCACATATGGCAATTTTTATATGAAAAACCGACGGAAATCCATAAATCACGTACTGTTAAAAACATTATGGAATTTACAACACGTTTAATACACAAAGTTATATCAAATATACAATCTCGGTATATGAAATTAGAATTCATATACGTTGCATTTGAATTTTAATAATTTAATCTTAAAGTCAAGACCTGTATATTAAAATTACCGGTGATGGCATTGAAAATTAAGCGATCCGTATATGAAAATCATGTTATTGTTACAAATATTATGAAAATAATATTTTTTTTTTTAATATACCGGTAACGCAATATTCTTACATACGTGTCAATGAAATTTCATATACTGTATATGCATAAAACTTCATATACATTTTATGAATTTCCAACCTGAAATTTTTAACACTGCGGTGGAATTTTTTTTCTTACTCATAAGTTAATTTCACTTCGTTTCGCTTCGAGGCATTACTTTTCGACGTCGATTACACATGACTCGAAAATGTTTCGATTTCGTTCGAATCTGCATCGAAGACTCTCGAGTCGGATCGATCATTCGCAGAACGAAACATGGACGTAAAAATAAAAAAATATAGAAATATACACTGTAAACATATTTGGTGTGAACATGAATTGACGGTATGGGAAGTTTTTTTTTACATAAACTGTTTCAGAAATTCCACACACATGCACAAAAGATTTTTACTTTTAATATCTGGTATTTCTAGGTTACAAAAAATTCAATTGATGTAACTAATGTAAGTAAATTTCAAGTTTCAGTACATTAAATTTGCAATTTATTTCTAAAATTTACAAAGATCGACCTGCTCACACCCACAATTCGAGTTTCACTCAGAGAAGCGCAGTTTGAACTCCGCCGTTGAACTTTTATTGATTCTGAGCGCGGTGGTTTTTTGAGGGAGAGTCAGTGAATTTTTGTCATCATACGAAGAATCTTAGTATTTTGATATCTCAGCCCATCGCTTATGGCTGTATGCCGAGTTGCGTTATCGAAAAAAAAAATCACCTATGGCAATTTTTACATGAAAAACAGCTCAAAATCTATAAATCACGCTAGAAAGTTTTTTCCCTTCCTCATAAGTTAATTACACTTCATTAGGCTTTGAGGGGTTACTTCTGACCGATTGATTACACACGACTCGGTGTTTCAATTTTGATCCAATCGCCATCGAATACTCGCGAGCCGAGTCGACCACTCTCAAAACCATCATCGACATGAAAATAATTTTTAAAAAATGCAATGCAAAAATGACCCATATGGTCGCGTCCGCGATACACCTGCGGATGTAATTACGATAGCGGCCTTAAGCTCTCGCGCCTGATGAATTTTTATTGGTCCCGAGTGCGATGGCTTTTTGAGCGAATTTCGGTCATCCGAAACCTCAATACCTTGATTGTATACGGCGAGATGCGTTATCGCCAAAAAAAAGCACCTATTACAGTTCTTACATTAAAAACAGACGAAAATTTGTTCGCGGTAGAAACTTTTTTTATTTCCCTCATAAGTTATTTATACTTTATTTGGCTTGAAGGGTAACTTTTCACTGTCGATTGTACATGGTGGCCGTTTTTTCCTGCGAATAAAATTACCGGACTTTTCACTGATCAATTCAAAATTTTCGCTGACCAATCTTCTACCGACTTCTATTAAGAAATAATGATGCAAATAAAAATGGCAAATTATTATTATAATAATGTTTAATTCTATTTTTTTCCAAACTGTTCCCAATTTTGTTTTTTTTTTTCAAGGTTTCCTTGTATGTACTTTTTATTTATTTATAGAAGTTTCGGTGACAATTTACGTTTTTCCGGACCAATTTTGATATTCCTTGATATTTCCCCGAGTGCAGCAACCACGTTATATAGTTGACTCGGAGGTGTTTCAATTTCGTTCCAATCGGCATCGAACACTCTCGTGCCGAGTCGATCATTCGCAAAGCGATCCTCGTCATAAAACCAAAGATAAAAACACAAAGACCCATATGCTCACACCCGCGATACAGCTGCGAATGCAATTACGATAGCGGCCTTAAGTCCTCGCGCCGATGAATTTGCATGAACGGCTGTGCCAAATATAATAAAACGAGGAACGGACAAAATTGCAGAGAGAGGGTTGAGATAAAAAGAAAAAGAGATCCAGGAAGAAATAAATAAAGAGAAGAAGCGATTCATTCGAAGCTCCTGCAGTGACATAAACATTTGTCACACTTGCACGAAGAGTCACAAAAATACAATAGGGGAAAAAAAAAAAAAAACTAAAAAAATACTAACCGCTCCTTCGAGTTCATTGTCTCGACGAATCGACGATTGCACGCACGCGCGACAAGTTCCTCGCAACGATATTGCCGTGTGTGTGAGCCCGATCGCCTATAACGAGCACCTGTCGAACTCTGAGTCGTTCACCAGTTAATCGTTCACATAAATTCTAACGCCGTTACAATTATATTGTCGTCGCGAGCGTGCAACATTTCATCGCCGCTCAAGGATACCTGGCGGATGTAATTACAGAGTAGTTCGGTAGCGTTCGATCGGTATGTAAAATGTGCGACTAATGAGTTGTAGGTTTTAATGATCTTTGCATTTAGCATATTTCACTCGTGTCTAAGCGGACGCGGGCGATCGTTCACGGGAGCCTTTGACGTCCTGGCTACCGTAAACTGTTCGCACGTCGCGAAGACATGCCGACCGCTTTTTTTTTTCTTCACGAGCAATTGTATCAGCGCTAAATAGCGGTTATCAATTTAATTCCGTCGGCTTTCTCAATCGTTACACGTCCGACTCATAGGGGATACGTTCGCCCCGTAGTCTCCACAGTTCCACCCTTATTTCCGTCTCGCCGGCTAATTGCGTGTCTCGTGAGTTTACCTTACACGTCGCGTTACGTGATATGTTGTGACGGCGAATGTCAGCAGCAGTTTCTTGTGCGGTAAATGAAAAAAAAAAAAATGAGCTGTCACAAGAAACAGTTCTGGCGCAAGAAAATCATTGACATAATGGCACGACTGTACGTGTACAGGATTCGAATCGTACTTTAACCGCGCGTAATCGTCGCCGGTGGTCCGACCGAAGCATTGGAGCGGAAAATGTAATGTCAATAGAAAGTACATTTTTCATTGCTCCGATGTATTTTCCATTGAAATAAAATACAGGCGAAAATATTTTTAATTCTAATTTTTCATATATTGGATATTATGAGCTATATGTGAGGGACACATCTGAGCAAATGTAAAATATATATATTTGTTTTTAAAAAAAAAAAAAAATGTTTGCGTTAAAAATTAGTCACTTATATTTTTAATTTATAAATAAAAATAATAGTTTTCGTAGGTCCGAAATCTCTTCCATCGAAAAGAAATAAAGGTGAAAATATGTAATTGTTCTGATTTTTTTTTTATTATATATTACCTCTTGCGAGATATATGTGAAGGACATATAAGGCATTCTCTGTGAACGAAGCCACTTTTTTTCGGTCCACTCAGATTTATCCCACAATTGGCCACATTTTAGGTTCGCTTGAAAGTATTCCTTGAGAATTTGTTCAGATTTCTTGAACGATCCATTTAGAATATGCATTTTTTCAAATTCATATATCTTGAAAGGGATAAGTCGGGCAAAAAAATTTTACGACAAAAAAAGTTTTCTTTATTCATTAACTGTTTAATGCAATTTGTATTATATTTTTGTTTATTTTGCAAAAGTTATTTTTAGAAGAAAGGAATGAAAATTATATTTTTTCATGCAATGCGACACCTTCGATTTCGTTGCGAATTTTTTAGGATATTCGGCGATGTATAAAGAATCTACAAAAAAAAATGGTCAAAGTAGTACTCCACCACTTTGCCAATTTTTTATGCCCGACTTATCTCTTTCAAGACATATGAATTTGAAACAAAAACGCATCTCTCTAAATGGATAGGTTAAAAAATCTGAAAAAATTCACAAAGGGTATCTTCAAGTGATACTAAAATGTGGCCAATTATGGGACAGATCTGAGAGGGTCGAAAAAAAAGTGGCTAAGTTGACAGAGAATGCCTGATATCTGAGCAAATGCTATATATATATAGGTATATATATAGAGATTTTTTTTGTCGCGCGAAAAATGAGTTACTTTAAATATATTTTAAATAAATGTTTCGCATATAATTTCTTCCGTGCGGGACATCGAGCAGGATGCATTGCAGTTCGTAATTTATAATCACCTGTCGTACTTAAGCGATGAAAACCGTTCGGCGATATTACTTACGTTAGTTTTATGATATATCTACCGGCTGATAATATATTACGCTACATCTCGCCCGCCCCGCTCGCCGCGATGCCCCCTCCTGTTTTAGCCATACGCCACAATACAGAAATAGAGTTGTTTACGTCACGGCGAATGGCAGATGACACGGCTTTTCAAAGAGAATCCTCCAGCCGGGAATCATTAATCACCTAAGTCGCCGAAGGATGCGCCTCGGCCGAAGTGGTAGCGCTCAAGCTCACGCGCAAGATATACACTGCCACGTCCGCGTAGCCGTGTCGGAGAGTACCAAGAACCTGTAATATCACTTTCCGGCAGGTCGTGTTCGGCCGATCGTGCGAGTCGAGGACAGGCACACGGACTCTGGCCGCAGCGGGATTCCTTTGCTCTTTCTTTCACGAGGGTTGCGAGCGAGCTCGGCACTCGAGAAAAGAGAGCCATCCCCGATTTGCGACGCTTCTGTCGACTCGGGAAACTCCACTTTTTCGATATTCGAGCGGACTAGATTTAACGTTTTTGTTTTTGTTCTTTTTCTCGCGGACGTGCGGAAGGAAGCCATCGATTAAAGCCGGTCTAATATCTTCTTTCGTTGATAGGGACGCAGACGGAAATCAATATTAATAATAAATCGTTATTTCAATTTTATATTTCAATATTATATTTCGTTTCTATATTTCAATTTTATTTAATATTTTATTTAATCGTAGTATTACAAGATTTTTATTGATCGGAGTGTTTACATGAGTAAGCGTTTACAAATTTTTCGTTTGGCCATCGATCGGAATCCTTCAGTCCGTTCATTTAATATTTTTGTCAAAGCGTTGTTTTATTTTGTATCAAACTGCCTCAAGCCTTATTTGTTAAATGGCTGACCTGTGATTTTATTGCACTTTTTACTTCAAGTCTGAATTGCATTTTCTTGTATTTTCAACTGTCTCTTTACTAATTTTGTAAGAAGTCCCTTGCAAAAAGGGCCTTGGTCCCTCATATGCAATAAACTATTGTATTCAATTCTGTCCTATTTCAATTTTATATTTTAATGTATATATTTCATATACAAAATTACTGAGGACAAATAGGGGGTGCGAAATGCCACAAACAGCGGACTTGTCCGCTGAAACTTTCCAATCCGTCGTCCGCACTGCGACGCATTTTTTTAAAATTCCAGTAATTTTATTTATTTTTTTCGAAATAACAAAAAAAAAGAAATTCCACTACTTGCATTGGTTTCAATAATTATTGCCAATTCTTGCTTTCGGTGCATGGTAAAGGGCGCAGATTGCCGTCGGTAAATACTGCACCGCCCACGAAATGGAATTCCGGCAAGAGTCGCGATGATACCTGGCGAGGGGACGAGAGAGTAGCGGAGAATTAGTTAAATTTAAGGGATCTGGGTATAAAAGGTATGCCCGGACAGCAGGTGAAATGTTCGTCTTGCCCGCCCATATTTGACGGCTGCGGGTTAGCTTTGGGCACCTCGTCTAACGAAATCCTTGTCCGCTTTGCCGCTTACTCTCGATCTCCCTAGCCGTCCCTCTTTCCGTTTATGCTTTGTCGCCTCTTTCTTTTTTTTTTGCTTCCTTCTTTCTTCGCTGCGTTCCATCGACTGGCGAGGGGCGAGGGAACGAGGGATGGTTTTAAAAAGAGTGGCAAGGGGTGGTCCACCACATTTTGCCAGGCATTATTCAACCCCGCGGGTGATCCTTCGAGTCGCTTTCCCTTCTGCCTTTTCTCGCCGTATTCGGTCTCGCTTTTATTTCTCTCCTTTTTTTTTTTTTTTTTTTTTCTGTCTTCCACGTTGGCTCTCGTTCTCATGGTCGGTCCGTCTTTATCTCCCGCTCCTCTCTCGCCGACAGGGCATTGTGTCGCAAAACGTTTTGGGCCGTGCCACATCGGAGAACTCTCGGCCGGATCTTTTCCGGCGCGCATACACTTATAATTTCTGCTCTCGGCAAACGAGAGCCGGAGAGACTGTGAGGGCACGCGAGGCTCTGTATCTGCCTTGGAGAACACGGATAACCCAAATTTATTCAACGGGAGAAATTCGTGGCGAGATTTCGGCGATCTTATTTTATTAAAAATATATTAAATAAAGTGGATTAAATTTAATTAAATGTTGTATCAATGCAATCAAATATTTTCACAGCTGCTCTTTCGCTTTAGATAGTGAGCTGCCAACACGCTACGTTCCCAAAAATGATAATTTTTTTTTTTTTTTAATTAAGGAGAAAAGAAGATGGTGGATTTTTGTGGAGGAAAAATTATTAAGGACTAGGTTTGGCCGACCGAAAATTTAGTCACTTCGGATTGTGTATAACAAGGCATAACACAATCGCGAGCAAAAAAAAAAAAAAATTTGTTTTTTAACTCGTCATTGTGTGAATTTTCTTTAAATGCTTTTTTTAGGTTCAATCGATAAAGGAGGGTATCGGAAATAACTTTTGTCTTATAGTTGTTACAGCTATTGTTGGTCGTTTTGCCGAAATCGTGGCAATAAGAGAAAAGTGCTTGGTCAGTGCAAACAGCAATAACAATATTCTTATAAAGGACATCAAATTTTTTAAATCTTTCATACATACTTGATAATGTTGAACATACATGCTCACTGTACGGAAAACTGTTTACATTTTGTTGCAGACACAATTTTTTTATACACAATCTAAAGTGACCGAATTTTCGGTCAGCCAAACCTCCCTGGTCCGCTTACAAATGTACCTTTCCGTACCGTTTAGGATCGCGTACCGAGGTGCAGTCACCCTATTTGTCTAGGAGACCACGTATACTCCAAATTTATTTACCGAGAGAAAAGGATCTACGCCGAGAGAAATAGTTAGCGAGATTTCAGAAACATCATTTTATAAAAAACATTCAATAAAATAAAATAAAATATTATATTACTGTAAATAGCTATTTTCAGAGCTATTCCAATTTGTTCCAATTTAGAACTGCTTCAATATACATTGTAATTTCGTTATTGTCCCCATCAAAAAAAAAAAAAAAAAAAAAAAAATTAACACGTGACGTTGCAAAAAACGATGTTTTTCAATTAACGACAAAAAAAATATAGCGGACCTTTGTAAGCAACTAAAAATTTGTTAAAAATGTAGAAATCTTTTTTTGTTGAAAATGTAGAAACCTTTTTGTACACTGTAAAAAATGTCGATTCGAAAATTCATAGATTTATATGAAGTTTTATGCATATACAGTATATGAAATTTCATTGGCACATACGTAGGAATATTGCGTTACCGGTATATTAAAAACAATATCCTTTGTACAATATTTGTAATAATAACTTAATTTTCACATATGGATGTCTTAATTTTCAATGCCATCACCGGTAATTTTAATATACAGGTATGGCATTTAAGATTAAATTATTAAAATTCATATACAATGTATATGAGTTCTAATTTCATATACCAAGGTTCTAAATTTCATAACATTTTTTACAGTGTACTGCGTAGGTACGTTCGGGCGTTGTTCAGGAGTTTCCCGAAGCCGCAAACTAACAAGGGCACGTGTACGTTACGATAAAGGGTGTTAAGTCTGTAGCGGGTCTCGAGAGTCCGGTCGTCGGCAGAGGGACTTACGTGGCCAAATTTAAATTACGTACGCGTAAACAAGGGTCCACGCGATTTCGCGAGAAAGATTCAAACAGGGGGGGGGGGGTGGAGGGTTCGAGGGAATTCCGAAGGGCGACTGCAGGGCGTTCGTTACTGAAAAGCCCTTTCGTGTGCGGGGGAGGTCAATAAACACGGATCGGGTTATACGAGGGGGCTTATGTACGCTCCGGGGGAAAACTGCCGGCCGCGTTCTCCGCAGCCGCGCGGAGTTTCCTTCTGGTCGAGAGGTATAATGCTCGCCCGCACCAACCTTTCGTTAAGGCAAACGCTCTCGCTCTCCGCGTGCAGTCTCTCCGAACCCCCTTGAAAACGCGACTTTATAATGGGATTAGAAACGGTGGCAATTCGGATTATAAATTGGATTAACGCTCTATTATATTTGGTTGTACCGTTAAACGCTTTAAATGCGCTTTTCGTTGGCGTGCGGCGAAGCTGCGCGCGCACTCGAGCCTCTGCGCAGTCGCAACGGCACGGAAGACCGCGCCGCGGAAACCGAGCACGATAGTCCGTTCGAAAAATAAATATTCTTCGTTAGATACCCGGGGGGGGGGGGGTAAACGAACAAGGCGAACGAGAATTAGTTAAGATATCTTTGCGCACGGCGAAAATGGCGAAGCAGGTAGCGATGCGAAAAAGTGGAAGTAATTCGTCAGTGTCATGGCCGAGCGCGCAATCTTTATAGCCGCGTCACATTATGCGGGATAGAAAGTTAGTAATAAAAGACGAAGGGGGGGGCGAAGGGGGGGGGGTTTGTTCGGTTATATTTTTGTTAAATTCATTCTAAGTACAAATCTTTGCGTAGACCAATATTGGAATATGGCTGTCCTATATTCACACCGCAAAAAAAGGTTTGGTAATATCAACTAAGCTGCGGTTGCGTGTGGCGAAGGAAATATTTGGTCGACTGAAAGAAATATTTAGTTGAGTGAACGAATATTTAGTTGATTGAGTGAATATTTAGTTCACTGAACGAATATTTAGTTGACTGAACGAATATTTAGTTGATTGAGCGAATATTTAGTTGACTGAATGAATATTTAGTTGATAGAGCGAATATTTAGTTGATTGAGCGAATATTTAGTTGATTGAGCGAATATTTAGTTGACTGAATGAATATTTAGTTGATAGAGCGAATATTTAGTTGATTGAGCGAATATTTAGTTGATTGAGCGAATATTTAGTTGACTGAATGAATATTTAGTTGATAGAGCGAATATTTAGTTGATTGAACGAATGTTTAATTGACTGAACGAATGTTTAGTTGATTGAACGAATATTTAGTTGATTAAGCGAATATTTAGTTGATTGAATGAATATTTAGTTGATTGGACGAATATTTAGTTGGTTGAACGAATGTTTAGTTGATTGAACGAATGTTTAGTTGATATAGTAAATTACGATACTGGTGCGATAAAACTTTTTCTAAAGCGTGCGAGTTTGCAGCACAAACCGAATGCGAATGTTGCAATCACGGGAGTTGAGGAAAAGTTTATCGTACGAGTATCGGGCCGTATTTTACGTAACAAGGTGTGAAAATGGAGGGCGAAGCGTGCGTAAAACTGCACTGTTAAAAATGTCTGTTAGAAAATTCATAAAATGTATACGAAGTTTTGTGCATATAAAGTATATGAAATTTCATTGACAAATGTGTAAGAACATTGCGTTAGCGGTATATTAAAAACAATATTATTTGTATAATATTTTTACATATACAAATTTATATATTATAAATTATATTTTATATATAATACAAAATATATTATATTTTGTAATATATTTCACAAATATAACATAATTTTCAAATACGGATGTCTTAATTTTCAACGCCATCGCCGATAATTTTAATATCAATGTATCGCATTTAAGATTAAATTATTACAATGCAAATACAATGTATATGAATTTTGATTTCATATATCGAGGTTGTATATTTCATATAACTTTGTGTATCAAACGTGTTGTAAATTTCATAAAATTTTTAACAGTGTGCCATTGTTCGCACCGAGTACAAGAAAATTCACTACTACAACTCAATTTAATTTCGGGTAAAAATATACTTTTATCGTTATATCAATACAATGAAACTGATGCTGAACGTTGGCGAGAGTTTACGAAACGATCGTTGATGCGAGGCTGTCGGATGGTTTCATTTCTTTCGGTGAGTCGTCGAATTTCAAACGGCCGATCGTCGATACAACTGCGCGGAAGGTGTATCGAGACATTCAGACGTCGAGGCGAGCCGGGAGAGGGTTCGACACACGGCATAGAGAAAGTGAGAAGTTTCAACAGGTGTATCGAAAGAAAAATTCCCGCTTCGTTGAAACGTTGAAATTGTGAGGTTTTTTTTCTTTTTTTTTTTTTTTTTTTGCCGTGTAATCGGTAATTACGGGTTCCCAGCGCTCCGACGGGGAATCGAATAGGCGAGCTGGCTAAGCATATAATGGGAATCCGTTTCATTTCTTTTTTTTTTTTTTTTCGTTTATTCTTGGCAACCGTGACCCTCCCATTGAGACCCATTGACCGACGGCCTCGCTGACACGACAAACTCATTAATTTCGTTATTTAAAATTTTTTATTAAAATTAAAAATGGTATTACGATAAAATAAATTAAAAAATGCGAAATTAGGAGGAAAATAATTTCGGACGTTTTTAGATGAAAAAAAATGTTTGTTGATTTTAGAAATCATTTCGTTACCGTGTGACGAGTTGCAAATAATAAAATAACGACGGAGAGTCGCTCTGCCGTTACTATAGTTGCTATACGTGCCTAATAACATTACTTATGGGACCCGAGGTTGAGATTCTGTGTTTGAAAATATCACCCGCGAAGGCTTCAAAGTCGAAGAAGCGAATGTTGGGAGGAAGGGATGATGATGAAAAAAAGGGGGAAAAAGACACGCCAAACTCATTAATTTTGTTATTCTTTGATATTTATTAAAATTAGTAATATTGCGCTAAAATAAATTTTAAAAAACTGCGAAATTAACAAGAAAATAATTTCGGACGTTTTTAGACGAAAAAAAATGTTTGTTGATTTTATAAATCATTTCGTTACCATGTAACGAGTTACTAATAATAAAATAACGACGAAGAGTCGCTCTGCCGTTACTATAGTTGCTATACGTGCCTAATAACATTACTCATGAGACGCGAGGTTAAGATTCTGTGTTTGAAAATATCAGCCGCGAAGGCCGTGAAATATGGACCGAATTCGGAAGAGGGGATTTCAAAGTCGAAGGAGCGAATGTTGTCGGGAAGGGAAGCTGATGAAAAAAAGGGGGAAAAAAATTAAACAAGCAGCAACCCCTCGGAGGTTCGCAAGTAGATCTCGAGCGAGGAACGAGCGTGCTCGCCCGATCGGGGTTCATCTCCTTCGGGGCAGGTTTGCAACCCCAGAGACATTCGGAAGAGGAGGACGACTACGACGAACGATCGATCATTCGAGTCGGGCGGGAACGTTTTGGGACAGACGCGAAGAGTTCGCGTGAGAAATACGAGACGAGAGGCTATGGGAGTCTCTTTTTTTTTCATTTATTTTTACTCTCTCCTCTTTCCGTACAGCCTGGCTTTTTTTTTTATCCGGAGTCACAGGACGTCCCT
The DNA here is from genome assembly GCA_963922035.1 of Amblyjoppa proteus. NCBI lineage: Eukaryota > Metazoa > Arthropoda > Insecta > Hymenoptera > Ichneumonidae > Amblyjoppa > Amblyjoppa proteus. The sequence continues at coordinate 13,189,924 of OY998233.1, forward strand.
GTGTCGTCGAGAACCCTTGGCTCGAAACGAAAAGACTGCTCTCGTTCGTAACAAGAATTGGGGCAGAGTGGGCGAAGACCGGCCGGCTCTTAATAGTGGCCGGGCTGTTTTTAAAGCAGGATTTAAATATTGGACGGCGATGTCAAGACCAACCTTTGCTTATCTCGTTGCGTACGTTAAAAAAACAGTTTGAAACTAACTTGATCGTTTTAGCCGTTTTAGAAAAAATTTTGCGAGGATTTACAGATTTCGTATATATTTTTTTAATATAAAAATTGCCACATTGAGAATTTATTTTTTTAAGAAATATTTTTTGGATAATTAACATGGAATTAATTGTCGACGTTTGTGGATTCAAGGAAGTCTGTTAAAAGTACAAATCTTTTTTATCGTGTGCGAACGGCTTCAAATTCTATACGACCACCTCTCCATCCATACTATGCTATACGTCACGCCTAGTCTTTACTCATCTAGGCACGTAAAAATGAAAACATTGAAACTATCTTAATCATGTTCACCGTTTTAGAAAAAAATTTACCGCGCTTTATAGGTTTCGTATATGTTTTAACATTTTTACGTATACGCGATTGGCACGATCGACTCCAAATCCTCTATACAGTCGGATACGGAGACCGAATCCTCTTCAGCCACTTCGATTTGACTCGATTTCGAGTAGAGCTATCTCGCTCCCGGCTCACTTCTGTTCCCATTGTCGCAGTTCTGTCGAAACGTCGTCGCTTTCGCTCTTCCCCGTCGACTTGAAAAATTGTCACATTTAGCGAAGTGATTTTTTCTTTTGCAAATCTTTTTTTGTGAAATTAACAAACGAAATATTTGTGAAATTTTGTGGGCAATAAAAGATTGTTTAAAGTGCAAATCTTTGTTCACTGTGCGATTGGCACGATCGACACCAAATCCTCTATACACTCGGTTACGGAGAGCGAATCCTCTTCAGCCACTTCGATTTGACTCGATTCCGAGTAGAGCTATCTCGCTCCCGGCTCACTTCTGTTCCCATTGTCGCAGTTCTGTCGGAACGCCGTCGCTTTCGCTCTTCCCCGTCGACTTGAAAAATTGTCACATTTAGCGAAGTGATTTTTCCTTTTGCAAATCTTTTTTTGTGAAATTAACAAACGAAATATTTGTGAAATTTTGTGGGCAATAAAAGATTGTTTAAAGTGCAAATCTTTGTTCACTGTGCGATTGGCACGATCGACTCCAAATCCTCCATACACTCGGTTACGGAGAGCGAATCCTCTTCAGCCACTTCGATTTGACTCGATTCCGAGTAGAGCTATTTCGCTCCCGGCTCACTTCTGTTCCCATTGTCGCAGTTCTGTCGGAACGCCGTCGCTTTCGCTCTTCCCCGTCGACTTGAAAAATTGTCACATTTAGCGAAGTGATTTTTCCTTTTGCAAATCTTTTTTTGTGAAATTAACAAACGAAATATTTGTGAAATTTTGTGGGCAATAAAAGATTGTTTAAAGTGCAAATCTTTGTTCACTGTGCGATTGGCACGATCGACTCCAAATCCTCCATACACTCGGTTACGGAGACCGAATCCTCTTCAGCCACTTCGATTTGACTCGATTCCGAGTAGAGCTATCTCGCTCCCGGCTCACTTTTGTTCCCATTGTCGCAGTTCTGTCGGAACGACGTCTCTTTCGCTCCTCCCGGTTGACTCGGTCGCCCGACGCTGGTTCGCGATCGGTTTGATTAATGGTCCACGCACGAGGAACGAGCGTTATCGCAGGGGACGTAGCGAAGCAGCAGCAGGCAGAGCCGAAGTTGGAGCGAGCGGAGATCAGCGTGTGCGAGCTCCCGCTCGGCGAGATGAGGACACGAATCGCTTTCGGGTTTACTTTTGCGGGGCAAACAAACGGGGTTGTCGGAGAGAAGGAGCGAGGGAGCTGCGACGAGAATTTCGGGGGGAGCGTACAACCCGCTCTCATCCCGTCATGAATAATCCCGAATCTCCTATGTTGTCGCTGCTGTGCGGGAGCGTGTCTTATCTTAAAATAAAAAAAGAAAATCGACGTTATTGTCGCTCTATTCGTGCCGATCGGCCGCACGAGGCCAAAGTCATGCACGTGGATCGATTCATGTTTCGGTCGCGCCGGAAACGAATCTTTCTTTACTCGCGAATTCCAATGCATTCCGGCGTTGAGTTTACACCCAGAAAAAAATGTTTATTAATCGTCAATAAAATCGGATATTAGAATACTTTTATTTGAATCAATTAAATTTTTATTTGACTCAAGGATATTTTTACTTGATTCGAATATATGCGATATTTAACTCTAATAAAATTTATTAGATTTCAATAAAACTCTATTAAGCCCATATTAAAATAAGCAATTTTATTTGGTTTGAATACATTTTTTTTTTTTTCTGGATGTAGAAAAAAAAAATCCAACCGCCGGTTTCCTGTTCAGCGAGAAAATACAGAGTGGCGACTGTCAGGGAAAAGTTTAAAACCTGGAAATATCAGGGATTTTTTTAAGTGTCAGGGAAATCAGAGAAATGTCAGGGAATTAAATATTAGTCAGGCAAAATGCGAAATATCAAATTGAGCAAAAAAGTGTTTGGGCGAACATTTTTTGTTTTGTTTCTTCTTTCAAAGTAAATAAAAAAACATAAATTGAAATTTCGCGATCACGATTATAAAGTCATCATAACTATTAATAATCGGACATTCTAATCACCGTTGAATCGGCGGATATAGATAAATTCGCTCAGGCACTCGAGTTTAAGGAACTCGTAAAAAATGGAAAACAAGAGAAAGACAAGAGGAAAAAATGGAAAACAAGCTCTTCACAATGAAAAAATTACGGCGTTGAAGAAAGAAATTTAATTTAAAAAATACAAAAGAATAAATAAAAATAAACGTATGTAATGTTAATACCGGGTTACTTTTTTTTCTAAATTCTAAATTGTCGGGGAAATTTTCGAAAATATCAGAGAAATTTTTTTTTGTCGAATTTAGCGACCCTGAAATAATACCGACCATTTGATTTGACTCAACAGAACTGCAAAATTGCTTTACAACGTTCTACACTGAGAAAATAAATTGGTACGATTAACAAAAAGTTGCTGTGACATGCGTTCAAAGTTGTTATTTCTTTGGTACAAATAAATTATTCCATTGTGAAGCGATTATTTGCTTCAGTTTTATTCAAAATTTGTCTATAGAAACAAAAAATTTTTGTTGTACCAACCAAATACACCTTAGAACGTATGTCATCGCGCATTTGCTTAATCCAACAATTTCTTTTTCTCATTGTATTTGTAACGTTTTTAAACGTGTTATTCCTTTACAAAATATAAATGAATAATATTTGCGTGCATAAAGCAGCAACGATACATGGCCATTAAGTACTCGCCAATGCAAACGAAAAGGTCGTTTCGGTGGGTACCTAAATTTCGTGGTAATTGGATTAGTTAAGCCAATGTTAAAATTGAAGCGTGACTCGTATCGACCCGACTGTGCGACGGTTCGATCTCTTCATTATTCGATCTTCGAACTTGGTATTGGGTCGAGTTTTGCCTGGAATTACCGATGTTAAGACTTTACGATCTGCAGGGGATCGCCCGGTCATAATTGCGTCGTTCTCATTTCCACCCTGTTCTAATGCCTCTATCCGACGCCCAAGTGATTTCATTAAATTTCCACCAAAAACTACGATCGGAGTTCCGTTAAGCTCTCCACGAAGGTACAGACTTCCCGGTAAAGCTGACGAACAAAACAGCCCCGTTTTGTCCGGGTCATAAAGGGCCGTTGGAAACGAGTTTACAGCACTGACCTGCAGGGAACTGCGACTACGTCGGGGCTGCAGCAGAGCGACTGGATCGTCGGACGATGCACGTAGGTCATTTTAATATCCCAATGATAATTAGGCCTGAAACAGGAACACGGAAAGTTGACTCCATCCCGTTACACGTTTCCCTTTATCGTACTCATGTCTTCTATCTCTCGGCATCTTGCGTCAGTTGCACGGATATAACGCTCAAATTAACATTGTCGTACACCGTCTCGGAGACTGCTTTTCAAGCCAATGAAACCGGAATGCGTCGACTGCGAGCCGAAGTCCATAAATAATTCAAACGGCATTCGGCCTGCTTTTCTATCATCTCTACCGGAGGGCGTTCGGATTCAAGGGGGCTGTGGAAGAGTATCTTAAGAGCATAAACACCGCGGTCCGCAACAAAAACTGTCATTCAATTTTTTCACTGATGCAGACCTTGAACGGTCGGAAAGGAATTCTAGCGTGAGGTTGAATTGAGATCGGCGACATGTGAGAATTTGCTTTTGACCGGAAATGGTTGGCAGCCGTGAACAAAATCAACTACAGTGTTCCTTACCGAGTGAGCCCGAGTTGGGCGGGACGAAAGGGTGTCGCATCGCATCCAGAAAAATAATTTATTTGACGGCCACCGTTTATTTTGTTTAAGTAAAATATTTAATTTGATTTAATTAAATATTTATTTCATTTACGTAATTATTTACGTAATTAAATAAGTACTTATTTGAATCAAGTAAATATTTTACTGTAACTAAATGAACGGTGGACGTCAAGTAAATTATTTTTCTGTGTGCGCCTCAAAGCTAGAAGTATTACAGACATTGATCCAAATCGGCAATGTAAAAGTGTTATCTCGTTTATTTGATTTTTTTTATTTATGTGTCCCTCTTCCATTTTACAAGTTGGGCGTATTTTTCTACAGAGAAAGTCAGGACGATATGATCAGGTCAGTGATATGATCACTCGTAATACCTTTTAACGTAATAAACGAATGACGCTGCCGTTTGCACAGTTTTTAGTATATGTCGATACAATACGATTGCACCGAAAATTATGAGATTGTATGTGCAAATATCCGGTGCAATTTTCGGATGATATGGCCAGCAAAACCGTTTTCATTTTAGTTTGACATCGGAAACATTAAACGGAGGTAATTATTGTCTTTCTGTAGTTCATAATGCAGACAACATAAAATATAATGAGACATGTTTTGTGCAATTCATCTGTGCATCTCTGGGCCTAATCGACTACCATTATTACTATGGCCATGTCATCCGTAGTGTCCGAATGATATGGCCAATCGCAAATGTTTATTTGTATAACTGTAGAATCGAAAGTTCTGAGTAAATTACTTTCATCAATTAAATTACATTCGATGTTTCTACAGTCTGTTTCGATAAATATTTAAAAGCTTTTTTTTAAACGTTAAACGTCTGATTTTCACTGCTTAAAAAACCATGTCCATATCCCGACTTACCCTATATACGATTATCCCGACTTACCCTACATTCGATTACCTGCGGCTTGCTTGTCTCGTCGACAGCCCTCGATATAAAATATAAATATAAAACAGCAAATGACAAAAGAGTCCTACCGAAAAAACGTGAAAAAGTTTCTGTCTACGGTCGAGGGGCAAAACCACCCCCGACAGCGACCCTGGACGATGGTAGGGGTTTTTCATGCAGAATAGGGGTTGTCGTACCTTCGTACAAACAATGAACCAAAGTCCACAATGTAAAAAATACTTCTTATTTATTTGATAATTTTTCTTCACTTTTGTCTTTCCCTCATCCTTCGCTTCCATTTTATATGTTCTGTATTTTATATGTTCTATCGTTCTGTAGTTCAATTAACTGCAGCTCGATTGTTTCCTCGAGAGACCAGTGATATAAAATTATAAAAGAGGAAATGACGAAGTCTGTTCGAAAAACAAAACGTGAAGAAGTTTGTGTCTACGGTCGAGAAGGCAAAACCACCCCCGACAGGGAACGACGATGGAGGTTTTTCGGAGGGATTGTCGCACGTTCGTGCCTCTTGACTTTACAGCTCGAGGCACTACAAACAATGAACCAAAATCTACAATGTAAAAATTACATATCATTTATTTGGTTTTTTTTCTTCATTTTTGGCTTTCCTTCTTCCTTCCATTCCATTTTATATGTTGGGCCTTTCTGTAGTTCGATTAACTGCGACTCGATTGTTTCCTCGACAGTCCGGTGATATAAAATTATAAAAGAGGAAATGACGAAGTCTGTTCGAAAAACAAAACGTGAAGAAGTTTGTGTCTACGGTCGAGAAGGCAAAACCACCCCCGACAGGGAACGACGATGGAGGTTTTTCGGAGGGATTGTCGCACGTTCGTGCCTCTTGACTTTACAGCTCGAGGCACTACAAACAATGAACCAAAATCTACAATGTAAAAATTACATATCATTTATTTGGTTTTTTTTCTTCATTTTTGGCTTTCCTTCTTCCTTCCATTCCATTTTATATGTTGGGCCTTTCTGTAGTTCGATTAACTGCGACTCGATTGTTTCCTCGACAGTCCGGTGATATAAAATTATAAAAGAGGATATGAGGAAGTCTGTTCGAAAAAAAAAACGTGAAAAAGTTTGTGTCTACGGTCGAGAAGGCAAAACCACCCCCGACAGGGAACGACGATGGAGGTTTTTCGGAGGGATTGTCGCACGTTCGTGCCTCTTGACTTTACAGCTCGAGGCACTACAAACAATGAACCAAAATCTACAATGTAAAAATTACATATCATTTATTTGGTTTTTTTTCTTCATTTTTGGCTTTCCTTCTTCCTTCCATTCCATTTTATATGTTGGGCCTTTCTGTAGTTCGATTAATTGCGACTCGATTGTTTCCTCGACAGTCCGGTGATATAAAATTATAAAAGAGGATATGAGGAAGTCTGTTCGAAAAAAAAAACGTGAAAAAGTTTGTGTCTACGGTCGAGAAGGCAAAACCACCCCCGACAGGGAACGACGATGGAGGTTATTCGGAGGGATTGTCGCACGTTCGTGCTTCTTGACTTTACAGCTCGAGGCACTACAAACAATGAACCAAAATCTACAATGTAAAAATTACATATCATTTATTTGGTTTTTTTTTTTCATTTTTGGCTTTCCTTCTTCCTTCCATTCCATTTTATATGTTGGGCCTTTCTGTAGTTCGATTAACTGCGTCTCGATTGTTTCCTCGACAGTCCGGTGATATAAAATTATAAAAGAGGAAATGAGGAAGTCTGTTCGAAAAAAAAAAAAACGTGAAAAAGTTTGTGTCTACGGTCGAGAAGGCAAAACCACCCCCGACAGGGAGCGACGATGGAGGTTTTTCGGAGGGGTTGTCGCACGTTCGTGCCTCTCGACTTTACGACTCTTCGGATAAACGCTCGCGGTCCCCGGACCTCGTGCTGAACACAGAGGCTCGCCACGGGCCTGTTGGCACAATACACATGCACAGGAGGCCCAACAGCATTGGCATGAGTACGGACTCGTCGACTCCTCTCGAAGCTGTTAAGTTTTATTGCGCCCGTAGAATAAGAGAAAAGAGGAACCGCGCGAGCGTCGGTTGTAGGTACCGTTTTTACCGTGTTTGTAGCTCCCTACAATGTTACCATACACGATTTGTCAGGACCCATTACAGTCCCATAAATTATATCAACGTCCCATCTTTACACCTCGTTCATTCTAACGCGCCCCCGCTCGGATCGTTTCCACGAATAATGCATCGGGGCAAAATGGTCAGCACGGGTATCGTCGATAATGGCCGTGTCATGTGTCATCGTTCGATTAGATAATGTGAATGTAATGTGTGTGAATGTAATGTCGATTATCATCTCAGAGAGTTCACAGTGAGAAACACGTCGAGGAATTTTGTCACTGGTCTGAGAAAATAAGACATCGTGCAATAAATGAAAAAAAAAAATGTCATGAAGTGGCGAAAGTCGAAGAATATAGGTTGAAAGGGGTGAATATGGCTCACCTCGAATAGCACGAAAAATCAGATATATGGATTGGGTTGTACGCACCAATTTTTTCCTATATATATTTTTTTTACATACTAGAAGTTCTTGATCAATCGAAACAAAGTTTTGAAAGTTAAAAGTTTAAAGATTTATAGGCATTATTTACCGTCACTATTAAACGGATCAATAAGCATCTCCGTTTAATATTGAAACTATAACATTGTATTTATAAAAGTTTTCCCTCGTAATCAAAACAAAGTTTTGAAAACTGAAAGTTGAAAGATGAATTACGATTATTTTCCGTCGCTATTAAACGGATATTTTTTTTAAATATTGAAACTACAACTTTGAATTATTGATTCCGGAAAGATAAACGTTTGGTCGGCTATTTTTCTCCGCTGCTTTCAGTGGCAAAAATATGTAAAAAAAAAAAAAAGTAACACCCAGTTAAGAAGTAAGCACAAGGTTGACTCTAGATTTGCCACTTCGTCACAGGTACAAACCCAAACGCAAATAAAGCCCCGAGCCATTGTATCAAGCTGCTTGCGCACGTAAATAGAAAGCGTGATAAAAGGACCGAAGAAGTTGCGCATCGTCAACCGTGTCCCGTCCTATTCGGGGTTCCTCAAGAGGTTACAGGGTTACTTTCTCCCCGTCGGCCCCCCCCCCCCCCCCCCCTCGAGGCTCTCCGGGTCACGGCTGTCGCGACGGCGTCGCCGACGCTGCCTTCATGGAATTCCAACGACGAGGATCAGCCATCGGGCTCCTCGGGGCTGCAGGGAGAGGCCCAGAAATTCACAGATTTCGTTCGCTCGTCCGGAGAACAAGGGGCACGAAAGGGCCAAGGGGCGAAGGGGGGGCCCCGGAGGGTTGCGCATAGCAGTGGCATGTCGGCAGCTAGCTCGGCGTACACCGGACACCGATGCAACGGAACGAAGCTGTGTGCCCCGCTGCAGCTCACCGAGAAACGGACGAAAGGCAACGCGGACAGGGTGGAGAGGAATCGGCTGCAGGATGCTGCGCGGGGACGGGATGCCGAGCTATGGGATCGCACGCATGCGTCTCGTCCGGCTCAGCGGGTGGTGAATGGAGTTTTTTTTTTTTTTTTTTTTTTCTCTTCGACTCTCTCTATCTCCAAACTTTTCTCTTTTCTCCGGATCTTCCATTTCTCTCGTCGCGCATATATCCAGCTTCGCCTTAACCCTCGACGCTTCCAGACCGATCTCCGGCCCTATCCCTTTCCACGATTCGGCTCTCGCACGAAGCGGCGCACACCGCGATCGTACGGTGTGTGCCAGTCAGGGGGGTGAAGTCTTCGTCGATTTTTTTTTAAACTTCTCCACCTCCTGCTCCGTTCGTCCGTGCACCCTCTTTCGATCGCCTTCATCCCGGGACTCGGCGTTTGGCCTCGGATTTCGGCTTTCGCTTTCGATGTGATTGTGAAAGAATCTTCTCGCTGTCGCCGATGCATGGATGGAGTGAATGCGGAGAGGCGGGGTACTTTGGGTTGAGGGTCGATGTGCATGTGGGACGGTGGGATTTTGGTACAATTATCCCGAAATCGGGCGAAACCGATCGAGGGAGTAATGTGACGCTCCGGGGGAGCGGGGAAGCCCATCGACTTCGGAGCTTTTTTAGGCAGTCGAGTGGCCCGACAATCCCAATCGTTCGTAACCTTGCACTGTATACTCACGTTGGACAAGATACACGAAATCGGTTTCTTTCTTTTACTTTCAACAACGTTCTATTGCTGATCATTTTTTATTCGCGGCGGAAAAATAAATTAGGTAATACGGAACAAAAAAAAAGAACAAAAATTGGGACAAAATAGTTTGCTATCATTACAACTGTTTGAGGCCATTTCTGTCTTTCAAGTCTTCGCAGACCCAAAACATTTTAACAGACAAATGATTTTTTTTTTTTTAGCATTCATGTCCGAAAAAGTGAAATTTAGCGGAAGTTGTCTTCCCCACCGACCGTTAAAGGGTCAAGTAGCTAAATTGGCTACAAATTCTTGCCGTCCTGGCAAGTGTCTCCTTATTTCCGTACCGTTCCAACCAAATTTCTGTAGCCGATAATTTTTTAGTTGTGGAAAAAAAAATTAGCCGTTACAAAAAAAATTGTTGGGACAGCAAAATAGTTTGCTACCCTTACAACTGTTTAAGGCCATTTCGGTCTTTCAAGTCATCGCAGATCCAAAGCATTTTAACAAATAAATGATTTTTTTTTATTATTGCATTAATGCACAAAAAATTGAAATTTAGCGAGAGTTATCTTCCCCACTGACCGTTAAAAGATCGAGCAGCTAAATTAGCTACAAACAAATGATTGCTGTCCCGGCAAGTGTTTCCTTCTTTACGCGCCGTCCCAACCAAATTTCGAACACTGATAATTTTTATAGTTGTTGGAAAAAAAATTAAAAATTAGCTGAGACCAAAAAAAAAGCTTTCTCTATGAGGAAGCAAAATTATTGGGACAGCAAAATACTTTGCTATCCTTACAACTTTTTAAGGGCGTTTCACTCCCTGAAATCATGAAGCCTTCGCACCCCCAAAGAATGTTATCAAGATGGTCACAAGAATGTTATCAAATGTTATCAATAGGGTCACAAAATGTCAAAAGAGGTTTCCGCGCAATCAAAGTCCACCAGTACAAAAATCAATTATCATTTTTTTTTTTTATGAATGCTCCAAAAAATTTGAATTTGAAAAGAGCTATCTTGCCCATCGATGTTCAAAGGTCGAGTAGCTAAATTAGCTGAAAAAAAAATGCTCGCTCTCCCGTCAAAAATCTCTTCTCCGCTCGAACTCAGATGGACGGTCGTGCCTCCCCAAAAATAATCATAGCGAACGATCGTCATCCGTAAAATCAAAAGCGAGCCGGGACGCGATATTTCTCGCCGGCGCGTAGATCCTTCCCGCATTCTGATTCCTCCCCGGTCTCCCGTGGCCCTCCAGGACGCGAAGCGATATTCCCCGAATCGACGCGCTCGCTCTCGCGTTCGCGGGAGCCTGGAATTTTAGGAACGGGAACGTCGGCCCTGAGGCCGAGCCGCGAGGGATTAAAATAAAAGAACGGAGACCTAAGAAGAAAAAAGAAAAAAAAAAATAAAGAAAAATATCAACGAACGGCAAAAAAAAAACAGAAATGAAGCAAAAAATACGAATAAAAAACCATGAAGAAAAAAAAGAAAAAAAAATACGAAGAGAGCTCGCGAACGGAGAAGAATGTCCGGTCCGTGAAGATCGAAAGGAGAGGAGCGCGACAAAGGTGTGAGAGAGTTTCGTCCGGCGTCGCGAGAGTCAAAGGACGAGAGGGAGAGCGTCGAGTGTCGTGAATCCTCGGCTCTCTCTTGCGGGTACCGCGAAGATGAGGACAAGCATAATTCAGAATTATCCAGTCCGGAATGACACAGAGGGCCGGTGCTGGCCGGCGCTGGCCGGGACGTCGGCCGAGGACCGGCCGGCGCTGTGCCAGTGCTGGCCCTGCGCTCCCGGCCGAGCAGCCTCGCGTACTACATCATTGCCGCGAATGGGGTTTATCCGAGAAAGGACGCACAAACTTACCGCCCCGTATTCATAAACCCGCGACCTCCGTTACAGTTATATGCAAGTTAACATCGGGAGAGGCCGAGCCGAGAAGCGAAAGCCCGACACGAATTTATCCACTCCGAACGATCTACGTACCCTCTACATAATTCACGTAGATAAACCTAATGCGCTTCGGTACACGCACGGTAAACACACCGGCGAGTGAAGGAGTTACGCCGAGTCGCGGAATGCGCGCATGCATCGCGCCCTCCGGGTGCGAGACGCGTTAAACTGTTCCCCGGCTCGTGCGGAGCCTGCGGTGGGTGGGCGAGTCCGCGATACGGGCGTTTATTCTAAATCCTAATGCTTTATGGATGCGTGCGGATAAAGGTGGACGATGCCGTGCAGGTGCGAAAGAACGCCCGCACCTGCCGTCATCGCGTCTTCTCTTGTACACCCGGTGCGAGAAATCCGATAACGAGCTACGAAGGGAGCCGAGACGACAGGCCTGAGAGGAACAGACCGACCGATGAGGGAAATAGCGATTGGATTAAATGCCGATTTGCGGGCGCGAGTCATCCGTGTTTCTGTGCACCCAGAAAAAAAAAAATTTATTCAAACCAAATAAAATTTATTTGGAGGAAATAAAATTACTTATTTAAATATGGGCTCAATAGAGTTTTATTGAGATTTAATACATTTTTCTTAGAGTTCAATATCGCATATACTTGAGTCAAGTAAAAATATCCTTGAAGTCAAATAAAAATTTCATTAATTCAAATAAAAATATTCTAATGTCCGATTTTATTGACGATTAATAAACTTTTTTTTCTGGGTGTGAAGTCTCCAAGGGCCGGACGGAAAAGAGGCTCGTCGTTTGAGCACGGTGGAAAAAAATTTAGTAAATTCCAGTGAATTTTTTCAAAAATGTCTGTGGCTGGTCTGGCTTCCGTAAATTTTGAACTGATGTCCTAAAAATGCATAGAAATACAATAGGGCGAACAAAGACCTTTGGTATTGAATTTGGTCGAAATCTAGCGAAGGGATCAGATTTTATGGAATTTTGGATTTTTTTTTTTTTTTTTTTAAACTTACTAGAGTGACTAATAATAATGGTTCAATTCGAGTTAACGTGGAGGGATCGAGCTTAAATTTGGCAAGAATTTATCGAACCATTTAAATTTAATGGGATTTTGAAAACTTTTAATAAAAAAAAAAAAAAATTTTTATGCCTGACACGAATTTCAATGAAACATCACGTAGAGAGTAAAATGAGTAATATTTTTGTAATCGGCGGTGACGAGTAGATTAAAAATTGCCTTAAAATAATGAAATCCGCAATTTTCAGTTTACGATTACCTATAATAGATTCTGCTAGTTTTAAAACCTCTGGCAGTTTTAATTTTATGAAATATAGAAATTTTTTTGTGTCACGAAAAAAAAGTGCAAAGTAACTTGCACATGGTTTTTTTTTATACTTAGCTCAAAAATACAATTAAAAAGAGTTGAAAATTTGGATGTTAATTATAGCTTCCTCTATGAAGAAGCCAAAATTGATCAACGAAATTTATCATAGGCAAAGTAACTGTGCTTCGCACGCTTTTTGTACATTATTATTACTTTGTTACAAAAAGAAGACAATCGAGAGTTTCCATTACGCGCAATTCTGTCGCCGGAAAAATTGAAACGTACAGGTGCGAAAGAGCACCCGCACCTGCCGTCGTCTCGTCTTCTCTTGCGCACCCGCTGCGAGAATCCGATAACGAGGTTCGAACGCACTAAGACGAGAGGGCTGAGAGGAAAGGATCGATGGATGAGGGAAATCGCGATTAGACTACGGCTTTACGGGTGCGAGTCATCCGTGTCTCTGTAAACTTTTTGACATCCTAACGAAAAGACGCCTCGTCCTTTGACGCTGACACGGAGTTACCGCCTTGGTGTCTGTGCGCTGAAAAAATAAATTGCTGTTTAAAAATATCATTAATTTTCCAATTTTGGTTATAAAAATTGCCGATAAACTTTGTTCTTTGATCGTCGCTCCAGGACGATATTCCATGTGTTTTTCCACGCCGATCACAAACGTACTACTTATTTTATTCGTAAATTAATATTTGATGAGGAAAATTGCGTCTGATTTTTCAAGAAATTCGAAATATTCAAAATGACATAAAATTTAAACGGTTAGATCGATTGTCACGAAATTTTAATAGGATCATCGGGCGATCATATACACAAATTCAGCTAGATAACTGAAAAATTGCAAGAGCTAGAGTGCATACAAACGTTTTCGAAGAAACAAAAAATGGCGTAGAAAAAAAAAACTAAACATTTTTTTTTTTATGAAATTTTGCAGAAACATTGACTATTAACCGCACATGCTGTGTGGTGAAATTTCAGCTTGATCGTTTGAGCTGCTCACAAGTTATAGCGGTTTGAATTTTTCGCGTCCGATTAACACACACATACATATGTATTTACATACATACATACATGCGAATATTTTTTTCTAAATATGATTTTTTCATGTTTTGAAACATTCCGAACATGTTTTCATTAAAATCCGAGTTTTTTTTTTTCACCAGAACAAAGCTTCGTCTACGGGGAAGCAAAACTTACAAAATGTTTGTTTTTGTACCAAATGTTAACTTTATTTTTATTTATTTTTTCCATTTCATCCTAACAACCCGTTCATCCGATTCAGCCGACAAAATCGGTTGTATTCAGCGTTTTCCTGTGAGAACCGAAGACGCTCATGATCTTCCTCTCGGTCTCGACTCAATTGAAACTCCTGCGGCTCTTCGCGAATATCTTGCCTTACCCGAACGGCTTGATTATATTCTTACAATTACCGCACCGCCCCGTATTACCTTCAATTAACATTTTTTTTTTTTTTTTACAAAATGTTAACTCTGTTTTCCTTGATACTTTTTCCATGTTATCCTAACGCTCCGTCCATCCAATTCAGTCGATAACCGGAAGTTTGCCTTCCGCCTTCGCCTCTCCGAACCGAAGACTCCTCGGTGTCTCGAACTCAACTAAAACTCCCGCGGTTCTTCACCGTCCTGCTTCCGCGAATATCTCGCCTTACCCGAACGGCTTGATTATATTCTTATATTATTACAACTACTGTACCGCCTCGTATCATCTTCAATTAACATTTTTTTTTTACAAAATCTTAACTCCGTTTTCCTTGATAATTTGTCCATGTTATCCTAACGCTCCGTCCATTCAATTCAGTCGATAACCGGAAGTTTGCCTTCCGCCTTCGCCTCTCCGAACCGAAGACTCCTCGGTGTCTCGAACTCAACTAAAACTCCCGCGGTTCTTCACCGTCCCGCTTCCGCGAGTATCTCGCCTATCTCGAACCGCTTGATTATATTCTTATATTATTACAACTACTGTACCGCCTCGTATCATCTTCAATTAACATTTTTTTTAACAATACGTTAACTCCGTTTTCCTTGATAATTTTTCCATGTTATCCTAACGCTCCGTCCATTCAATTCAGTCGATAACCGGAAGTTTGCCTTCCGCCTTCGCCTCTTCGAACCGAAGACTCCTCGGTGTCTCGAACTCAACTAAAACTCCCGCGGTTCTTCACCGTCCCGCTTCCGCGAGTATCTCGCCTATCTCGAACCGCTTGATTATATTCTTATATTATTACAACTACTGTACCGCCTCGTATCATCTTCAATTAACATTTGTTTTAACAATACGTTAACTCCGTTTTCCTTGATAATTTGTCCATGTTATCCTAACGCTCCGTCCATTCAATTCAGTCGATAACCGGAAGTTTGCCTTCCGCCTTCGCCTCTCCGAACCGAAGACTCCTCGGTGTCTCGAACTCAACTAAAACTCCCGCGGTTCTTCACCGTCCCGCTTCCGCGACTATCTCGCCTATCTCGAACCGCTTGATTATATATATATTTTTTTTACAATTGCCGCGACGCCTCGTATTATCTTATTATCGCTCGGGAGAGTAAAACTCGGTAGCTTCTGACCGTGAGCGTGGGATTTGGTAGCTAACACCACACAACCGTTGTTTACGAACCACCGCGTATGACGGAGCCGTGCGGAACCGCCTAAAAGCACACACGGTCCCTGTGTGCGTCCCCCCGCGAGCTCTCCGTACCTCCGCAACAGCGATACCCGCGGGTGTCACATAGCGAGACTCGAAGTATGTACCCCGACGCCAAACCGTGTGTGGCGTCGGGGAAGAAAGAAAGCCGTGCAGAGCACCGCGACAGTTTTACCGCGGGTTGTAAAACAAACGTAATCCCCCGTCGTGCTACCGTGACTCGGGACCGCACGCTATCTCGACTCGCTCGGTATATTTGCACCTCTGACGAGGGCCCAAACTGCACTGTACGACGAATACGGGAAGCTTATTATCAATTTTTTATTTTTCTTTATTTTTTTTTAGATCTTTTCTTTTTGTAGAAAAAAAAAAAAGTACAATTTTTATTGTTCTTTTTTTAAAATTGTTCTGTAGAATAGTTTTGCGCGTTTATGAAACGTTTCTTATCCACGAAAAGTTCATGGATTTTTTAGATTTTTCTTTTTTTTTTTTTTTTTTTTTGCAACGCACAAAAAATTGTAAATCGTAATTTAAGGGGAAATGATTTGTGAACTTTGGGGAACAAGAAAATTTTTGTTAAATGCAAAAATCATTTTTTAGATAATTCTTCATTGAAAATAAAGTCACGTTTTTTATTGCTCTTTTTTTCGAATTGTTTTGATTATACAATAGTTTTGCACATTTAACAAACGTTTCTCATCCACGATAGTTCACGGGTTTCATGTGGTTTTTCTTTTTTTTAATTTTACAATACAAAAAAAATCATTTGTAAATTGTAACTTCAATTATGAATGTTCACAAGTACTATTAATGTAATTACGAACTTTCACGAATAAGCAAATGTTTGTTAAATGTAAGAAAAAAAACTATATTTTTACCGTCTCCTCACCGCCCCGCATCGGCTTGGCTCGGTTAGAATTTTTCCTGCCGCATTACAATTAAGCACAATCAATATGGTAAAACAAAACAATTGCCGACGATAAGGCAAAGCAAAGAAACAGTTCCATTGGTCATTCTACGAAACCTCTCTAAACTCCGCGTTCTCCTGTTCAGTCCGCGAAGGTACGTCAAGTGCCGATTCAACGGTCAGACTGAATCGAATCGCAATCGATCCTGCCTAACATATCGCGAGGCCTCGAAGAAATTTTTTATTTAATTTTTATTTTATTTTATTTTATTTTTTTCGAAACGAGCACGATTGCTCGGTTTCTCCGTGGGACGCACTTAACGACCTTTTGCGCGGCCCGGTGAAGAATGCGCGCGCGGAGGAGTCACTGCTTTTGCAGAACCTCCACCTCCTCCCGGTCCGAATCCGCGAGACGGAGACGACGAGACGCAGGGGAGAACATCGGACCGTTCTCCCCGGTTTTATGTAGATCCAGCGCGACGCATATAAGCGCGACGGGGAAAGAATCACATCGCCCGAAGAGAGCAGCGCGGATGCCCCGGCAAACTCTCCTGCAAAGCGAGAGTAGCGAGCGAAAGCGCAACCGCGAGAAGAGCCGCGGATGCTACCGGGAGCGGAGATGTTTATGCAGATGAGACCGAGAAGCCCCTCGAGCGCCGGGAGGAAGATGCGCCGGCGAAAGAGTTAAGTTCTGTAAGGTGGATGGAAGAAAGGGAGCGAGTGCGTCGCCCCGACGTCGGGCCGGAGCGTATGCGCTCCGGGCCGGAGTCGGGAGGCCGGCTGAGCCAGAATGACGCACGGGTTCGCTCCGTATTCCTTGTTTCCCCGAGAAGGACAGGACGGAAGGACGCGGAATCCCCCACCGAACTCTCTCTCTCTCTCTCTCTCTCTCTCTCCCTCTCTCTCTCTCTCTCTCTCTCTCTCTCTAGAGAAAGAGAGAGAGAGAGAGAGAGAGTTATCGAACGAGCTGCGAGCCATCGACGGGGTCGAGCGATCCATTCGAAGCCCTCCATCGCCATGCGTCTAGGAAGAGAGGAAAGAAAAAAAAGACAGTGGTATAAATGCGCAATTACTTTGCCATTTTATCTATTGCTCTGCCGATATCGCGCCATTACGGGAAGCGCCCGTGTGGGCGATCGGAGGTCCGGGCGCGAATTCGCGTCACGAATTTTCCAAGCTTACCGCCGGTGCGAAGGGGGCTGGGGCGGCGAGGAGGGTCGGAGTCGGAACCGACTAAGTGACAATTTAGCTAATTGCACCAGCCGCCGGCCAGCTCGTCATTCAATCACCCTAATCGCCGTTCGCCTAATTATTCGCGACCGCGGAAGCCCGATTAAAGAGAGTAACGTCGCGGGGTTCGCTGCAGGGGAGAGCGGGGCAAAATGGCACGGCGGGGCAAAACGAAATGATGAGACAAAATGCAATTGTCCAATAACTTTTGGATGGTGACGATGGCGCATGCGGAATAATAATTTATTTGACTGTCACCGTTTATTTGGTTTAAGTAAAATATTTATTTGATTCAAATAAAGATTCATTTAAATTATGTAGATATTTATTTGAATCAAATAAATATTTTACTCAAATCAAATAAACGGTGGCCGTTAAATAGTAGTATATTATGCCACAAGAGAGAAAAGTGCGTTTTTTCACCGAGTGTGAAGTTTGATGAAGACATTCACACGAGGTGAAAAAGCACTTTCTCCCTTGTGGTAAAGGATTTTTTTTTTCCGACTTTGTTAAAATAACTACATTTTTTGCGTCGCAAAATCGTCATATATGCGAATGACCATTACTGACCCACGAGTAATAATAGAGCTTCGATAAGACGTAATGAGCCCTATTACTCCCTAGGGAGTAATGGAATTGTACTGCGCATGCGCACATGTTAATAATGTTCATCGGTCAATAATAGGCTATTTTTCGCTCGTATTGCACGCAAGGAATGTGATTATTTTAGCGCAATCGGGAAAAAACGCAATTTTTCAATGACTTTTGGACGGTGACGATCGTGGACCCAGAAAAATAATTTATTTGACCTCCATCGTTGGTTTAAGTAAAATATTTATTTGATTTAAATAAATATTTATTTACATTAAGTTAATATTTTACTTAAACCAAATGAACGGTGGTCGCTAAATAAATTATTTTTCTCGATGCGCTAAGTGGAGCAAAACGGGTTTGATAATCCGGATGTATCGTTGAGACAAAATGGGGCATCCAAAAAATTATTGTAAGATTGAGTTTTGCCCTCACCGTCCCGTCTTGCCCCGCTGTGCCATTTCGCCCCAGTCACCCCCAGGTTCGCCGAACCGCTAAGGGAACCGCGATAGAGGAGCGGAAGAGATGGGTGGGCTTGGGGGAGGAAAACTGGCGGTGGATTGCACACGGAGTTCGCGGTTTTCCGCAGCTATCGTGCGGAATCCTTCTCCTCCGCCTCCTCTGCAGGTTGCTCGGGCACCTGCGGGGAAAGACGCGAAGACGAGGGGGCCGTAGATTTCTTTATTCCGTTCGTACTTTTTTGGCCGGAGGCTGCTACAGCAACGCTATTCTCGCTTTACCTAGCTCTCGTCCATCCTTCTCCTGCAGGGCGAGCCCGAAGCTACCTCTTCGCCTCGGTCGGGGCGATATCCCACACCCAAATCCCGATTCCCGTCGTCGGACCGGACGATATACGAATGTCCCGGATTAAAAGTTTCGTAACCGCGCCCTCGACGTACTTGCGTTATTTATATCGCCATTCCTTAGAGACTCTTTTCGCTCGTCTGCGAAGGTATTACCTTTCGTTTATTTATTTATTTATTTATTTATTTATTTATTTATTTATTTATTTATTTATTTATTTATTTATTTATTTATTTATTTATTTATTTATTTATTTATTTATTTATTTATTTATTTATTTATTTATTTATTTATTTATTTATTTATTTATTTATTTATTTATTTATTTATTTATTTATTTATTTATTTATTTATTTATTTATTTATTTATTTATTTATTTATTTACTTATTTATTTATTTATTTATTTATTTATTTATTTATTTATTTATTTATTTATTAGTAGAAGTAATGAGTTTACTGTGCGATACATGACATGTAACAGTTTTTGATAGCGAACAAACTTATCTCTGTTCATCTACATCGCATATTGTCAATTGGTCATCGACCGCAGTCCTTCAGCGATTGTTTCCCATTATTTATTAGATACATAATGGCTGAAGGACTTCGGTCGATGGCCAATTGGCAATATGCAATATAGAAGAACGGAGATGTCTGTTCGGTGACAAAAACTGCTACATGTTATGTATTGGCAATTCAATTCAAATAAACTCATTACTGCTACTAAATCAAGAAGTAAATAAATAAACGAAAGGTAATAGCTTAGCAGACGAGAGGAAAGTTTCTCTAAGGAATGGCGATGCAAATAATGCAAGTACGAAGAGGGCGCGGTTACGAAAACTTTTATTCCGGGACATTCGTATATCGTCCGAGTCGACGACGGGAATCGGCATTAAATTTATTAAATAAATCAATAAATAAACATGTATTTATTTACTTATTTATTTATTTATTTAACAAAAATTAAAAAATCTGCATGTAGACAAATATTGGAACACGGCCAATCTAATTTCATAAATTGCAAAGAATCAGCAATTAAAAAAGTAAAAACCGTAGTAACTTGCGCCATCCGGTGCCTTACATGTATCCGTCGTCCTGAAAGTCCGCTTCACAACCATCGAAATACTCTGTGAGATGTTACAAGCTTTACCCCCATGAAAATCAGAATTACAGAACTTGCTAAAAGATTCCCTACTATGCAACAAAAAAATATAAAACAGCTATGCGTACAACCCGCTCAAAAACATAATACGCAAAGTTAAACACCCATCACATGCAATATACCAGAAGCTCGAGATAACAAACAACGAAAAAGTTAACTGAATAAAGATATGTCAACTACCCATTTTCACCTTATGTCAAAAATGTTAACGAATTATGTAAAACCCGTAGCTAAAGGACTTCGGTCGATGGTCAATTCGCAATATATATATATTTATATATTTCCACGATAATCTACGCTATGTCATGCTATATACCAAAAATTGTTCCATCTGGCATATTGTCAATAAATCCACTGCTACACCCACAAAAATAATTTATTTGACGGTCACCGTTTATTAAAATTAAGGAAAATATTTATTTGATTTAAAGAAATATTTATTTAAGTTAAGTAAATAGTTACTTGAATGAAATAAATATTTTACTCAATCTAAATAAACGGTGGCCATCAAATAAATTGTTTTTCTCGGTGTGCTACTAATTTATTTATTTATTCATTTCTTTCCTTGGATCGCGTCCGATGAGGCTCCGAAGGGTTCTTATGTGGTCTTCAAGACCTCATCAGAGCTTGACGAAACGCTCGAAAAATTTACCGAGATTTATGAAATTTTGATTTATTATTTTAGGAGTGTTTCGGCGCTTCTCGCGTCGCAGCCCATCGAACACCCCGAGAACAATTAATAATTGAATTTTCCTATATTAATTTTGCTCCGGGCGACTTTTCTGCTCATTTCCGTGGGAGATTAAACGATCGTTGTGACATCCTTTTTTTAATGCGTCAATTTAATTGACGCGTAGATTTTAATTGATCGCTTTCGTGCCGGAAATAATGGACGTCGCGAGAAGTCTTTCCCCCCCCCCCGACGAGACGATATTCGGGATTCTCGAAAGGCCGAGACTCGACGTAACGAGGGTTTCCTGCCGATCGGTGATTCCAGTAAAAATCCGTCCGACAGATGAACGCGAATGGAGAACTCGCGGATTCGCAGTCGTCGCGAAGAGCCGAGGTATCGGAATCCGCGCTGACGCAGAGCCGCGGAGAGAACCGCGCCGGCGACTCCGCCGTCGCGAGAGCTCACGAATTAGCATATTTCCTATTTGCATATTGACGGCTTTCGTTAAAATATTATGAATATTTTACTCGGTTCTCCCGTTCGTCCGGCCTATCGGGCCGGGCCGAGACCGGCGCGACGTACCTCGTTCACAATCGGACACGCTGAAATATCTCTCCGAGCGAGAAATAAAGATTCTTCGGTCCCGGAGTGAGCGATGACGTTCAATGGATATCGAATTCACACTCGAAAACGTTTTTATTCCGTCGCGTTGTTACTATCCTACGTTCGGCTGTTGAAACTCCGTCCGGAGCGTTACTCGAGAACGAACCGACTCGAGAATGTTGCTCATTAATTTTATTGTATTTAGTGAAAGGATCGACTCTAAGTGACAATAATTGAACGAGTTATGCCGAGTGGATAGAGCGAAACTATGCGACGGATGGTTTTTCCATCTCCGCACGACAGAAAAATAATTTATTTAACGGCCACTGTTTATTTGATTTAATTAAGATATTTACTTGATTTAAATAAATGATATTTATTTAAATTAAGTAAATAGTTACTTAAATCAAATGAATATTTTACTTAATCTAAATAAACAATTGGTCGTCAAATAAATGATTTTTTCTGGTTGCGACTATGATACTCTACGTTCTCGGTGTCGCGACGCTCGGAAAAGACGGTGTCTAGATCGCGACGCGGTGGAAAGCGTCTCGATGATCCTTGAATCCCTGAATGATAAGGTCGAGGCCGTCGAAGCTCCTCTCCGCTCTCCGGTATCGTCGCGAAATGATAAGTCACCAGGGACACGGACTGCCGACCGAGAATTCCGGGCGCGTCGCAGAGTTACTCAGAGATGGCGGCACGGTTCACTTTCGAACGCGAGGTTTTGCTCATATTTCGTTTAGTTTGAGTTCTTTTTTTTTTTTTTTCTTTTAGACACCGGAACGTTTGATGAATCGGGAAATCGTTGGAATTTTCAATAGGGAATTTTTTCAATGGAAGTTATAGAAAATATTGTAGTTATCGTTGCCGAGAAATAATGAGCGTTTCGGACTGCAGGTTGAATGAAGCCATTTTTAATAACTTCGTTTAATTCTAACGAAACAAATTTTGATGCTATTCTACGAAAAGTAACAACGTGTTCACTTTTTTTTTACCAGAATTTTTTTAGATTTTTTTTTTTTATTTGGGTCTAAAAATATATGAACTTTTTTTTTTTTAAGTGTAAATTTCATATGTCTTGACGAAGAAGAGTGTCGAGAAGTTTGGAATTTTGTTTTTTTTTTTACGGAAAAGATGGTCTCACCAGTGACAAGACGGTGTAGCCGGCCCAGATATTCGATTAATTGCGAAATCGTGGGAATTTTCAATAGGGAATTTCTCAATGGAAGTTATAGAAAATATTGTAGTTATCGTTGCCGAGAAATAATGAGCGTTTCGGACTGCAAGTGAATGAGGCCATTTTTAATAACTTCGTTTAATTCTAACGAAACGAATTTTGATGCTACTTGACGAATAGTAACAACGTGTTCACTTTTTTTACCAGAATTTTGTTAGATTTTTTTTTAATATTTAGGTCTAAAAATATATGAATTTTTTTTTAAGTGTAAATTTCACATATCTTGACGAAGAAGAGTGTCGAGAAGTTTAGAATTTTGTTGTCTTTACGGAAACGATACTCTCAGCAGTGACAAGACGGTGTAGCCGACCCAGACATTCGATGAATCACGAAATCGTTGGAATTTTCAATCGGATATTCCTCAATAGAAGTCCAAAAAAAAAAAAGATTGTAGTATCGTTGGCGAGCAATGATGAAGGTTTTCAGCTGCAGGTGAATAAGACTATTTTCAACATTGTGGTTAAATATAGACAAAACAAATTTTGATGCTACTTGACGAAAAGTAACAACGCGTTCACTTTTTTTACCAGAATTTTGTTAGATTTTTTTTTTTTAATATTTAGGTTTAAAAATATATGGATTTTTTTTTAAGTGTAAATTTCACATATCTTGACGAAGAAGAGTGTCGAGAAGTTTAGAATTTTGTTGTCTTTACGGAAACGATACTCTCAGCAGTGACAAGACGGTGTAGCCGACCCAGACATTCGATGAATCACGAAATCGTTGGAATTTTCAATCGGATATTCCTCAATAGAAGTCCAAAAAAAAAAAAAGATTGTAGTATCGTTGGCGAGCAATGATGAAGGTTTTTTCAGCTGCAGGTGAATAAGACTATTTTCAACATTTTCGTTAAATATAGACAAAACAAATTTTGATGCTACTTGACGAAAAGTAACAACGCGTTCGCTTTTTTTACCAGAATTTTGTTAGATTTTTTTTTTAATATTTAGGTCTAAAAATATATGAATTTTTTTTCAAGTGTAAATTTCATATATCTTGACGAAGAGGAGTGTCAAGAAGTTTCGAATTCTTTTTTTTTACGGAAAATATGGTCTCAACAGTGACAAGACGGTGTAGCCGACCCAGACATTCGATGAATCACGAAATCGTTGGAATTTTCAATCGGATATTCCTCAATAGAAGTCCAAAAAAAAAAAAAGATTGTAGTATCGTTGGCGAGCAATGATGAAGGTTTTCAGCTGCAGGTGAATAAGACTATTTTCAACATCTTCGTTAAATATAGACAAAACAAATTTTGATGCAATTTCACGAAGGGTAATGACGAGGACAGTTTTTCGACTAGAATTTCATAACATTTCTTTTTTTTTTTAACCTGTTTCTGAAAATATAAAGACTGTTTTTTTTTGTTTTTCTTAAGTGTAACTTTTCGCATATCTCGACGAGGAAAAGCGTCGAGGCGTTCAGAAAAATATTTTTTTTTTCCCGAAAAGTTGGTCCTGGTATTGACAAGAATGTACACCAGGCCCAGACATTCGATTGAATTCTCGGTAGCTCGAAGCTTTGGAACCGGCGAGCCGGTGTCGGTGCGCGGCGCGCATAACTCACGTCTCCCCGTCCGCGCTTTAAATCGGGAGCGCGCGCGATCGCGCGCGTGAGCAAACCGCCACCAATCAATGTCTCGATTACCGATAGTTTCGGAATTTCATTATCGCACTCGAGCCCGTAAAATGGCTATTATTTTGAAAAGTTATATTTGGCCTCGCCAACCGCCGGAGCCTGAGTCGGCGTTGGATTCAGCGTCGCAAGAAGCCCGCAAAGCGAATGCCTTCGCGGGCGCGAAACAGAAGTCACGCAATTAAACAATTTCTCACGCTCGTACCGCGCGGTGTACGCAACGAGATTGCACCACGCCGTGTTTCTGCGTTGTAAAGAATCGACATTTAAAAATCATTATAATTATTTTTTAACAATTGACTTTTAATCAGCGATCAAGAAAAATAATTTATTCGACCGACATCGTTTATTTAGATGAAGTAAAATATTTATTTGTCTCAAATAGATATTCATTTAAATTAAGTAATTTGTAAATACCTCAGTGAGATAAATATTTATTTAAATCAAATAAATATTTTACTTCATCTAAATAAACGGTGATCGTCATATAAATTACTTTTCTCGGTGATAATTCTCAATTTTACAAGCGATAGTCCACAACGGCAAAGTATCGTTCGACCGACGGAGTTCCTCGGTTGCTCTGCAAATGGGCATTGGCCGTCTACGTAGCAAACAAACAAACAAATAATTTTCTTTCGCAATTCTTATTTTCATAAAATAATTTTTTTTTTTTACAACTGTCATTGTTTTTATACAAAAAAAAAAAAAAAAATCCGATCTTGTCCTTGAGTCCCGTCGTCGTCATTTCTCGTCACCGGACAATCGGCTGCGTAATTAAAAAGTCTACTTTAGACACATTCCGAGCGGTATGAGAAACAGCAGTCGTAGTGCTGTCGCGCCGGACGAATTTATTTCATGGACTCCCTCTCGAACCGCCGGGGAACGGCGCGACGTTTCGATTTCCAATTTAATTTCCTGAGATCGCACAGCCTCGCTATCCCGGTGCGCCGGTGAGCTTCCAAGCTCTTTTCAACGTTCCAGCGACGTTTCACACTCTCCCTCGTTCCCTTCCGTCCGGAATACAGCGTGGCAGAAAGCGCACCTTCGCCGCGCCACCTCCGAGCATCGCTCACATATGTGTGTACATATATATATATATATATGTGTACATGTAATACACATACATACACATTATATACACATATATATAATATACCAATACTGTAACAAACTGGAAACGAGAGCGAGCGGGTTTCCGTTTGAAAACAAGCGATTTATCTTTTCTGGACCAGTGGTTGAATTGGCATTGGTGGGCGCGCCAGAGTCGCCGCGGCCGCGCGAAGACTGCGCGAACGAACGAATGTAGGAAATCGCCGGCGAGCGAGAAAAGGCGAACGATCGGGCTCCGAAGGGGAAGGAGAGGAAGCGGCTCGCGAGAGGACTGCTGCCGGAAAAGATATTGCCGTCTCTGACAGTTGCAACGAGGAACGCCCGGGCGCGGAAAGCGAAGAAAAGCGCGCCGCGGGATGAGAGACGACAGACGCGCCGGAGAGTGGAAATGAGAAGAGGCGAAGGGAGAGATTCCGCTCCGGCGAGGGTGGCTGTGCGGGAAAAGCGAGGAGAACCTCCGGGGCATGGAATCCTGGGGCCGCGGGCGAACCTGACGTTCGCTCGAGCTCGATGCCGACGGGAAAGGCTCCGGCGATCGCGAAGGGCCGATGCTTAGATCCGTCGTAACGAGCTCATACACCACCTTTGGGAACTTTTGACGCATTCGAGTTGAGGTTCGATATTCTTTTTGTTATTTTATTTTTTTTATTTTTCGATCCGATATAGCGAAGGTGAGAAATAAATTTGTTGGGAGATCGGGAACTCTGTTGCGGTGACTGATTTCTTTTGATTTATCGACGGTGACGGCAAAGTAGTTCGTCGTTCGTATATTAAGTCGATGTAAATTTGTTACGGCGAGAAAGTTTTTGCTCTCTCAACTGTTTTTCGTTGGGCGGGCTTTTAAGGTATCCGAGTTAAAGTTCTGTATAGATTTTTTATTACTTTGGTTTTCGAATATTCGAAGGAGAAAAATTAATTACCTGGGAGATCGGGAACTTTGTTACGGTGACTAATTTCTTCTGATTTATCGACGGCGACAGCAAAGTAGTTCGTCGTTCGTATATGAAGTCGATGTAAATTTTTTACAGTAAGAAAGATTTGCTTTCTCAACAATTTTTCGTTGGGTGAGCATCGGCGAGCTTTTAACGTACCTAAGTTAACTTTCTATATACAGTAGAACCTCGATTATCCGAAATGCAATTTATTTTATCCGAACTTCTATCATCCGAACTGTAATTTATTTTATGCGAACTTTTGTTATCCTAACAGGAATTTATTTTATCCGAACTTTTGTTATTCGAACCATGCCGCAAAATTTCGTTGTCACATA
The DNA here is from genome assembly GCA_963922035.1 of Amblyjoppa proteus. Lineage (NCBI taxonomy): Eukaryota > Metazoa > Arthropoda > Insecta > Hymenoptera > Ichneumonidae > Amblyjoppa > Amblyjoppa proteus. Next base: position 13,216,532 of record OY998233.1, read on the forward strand.
TCGTCGAGCGTTACTTTGTTGCAGGCGTGTGCAAATTAGTATCATGCGCTTATACAACCAAAAATTGATGACTTTATCAAGAAGTATGCTTAAAGTAAGCGTTTAATAATATGTTCCAAAGTATGTATGTAATGTTTGTATGATAATTTATACTTAAAAAAAAAACTCATATTCATTACGTATGTTATTATTATAATATTTTTTATTCATAACTCGTTTATCCGAATAATCGTTTATCCGAACTAGTCTCGGCGCCAATTGGTTCGGATAATCGAGGTTCTACTGTAGATTTTATATTACTCTGGTTTTCGAATATACGAAGGAGAAAAATTAATTTACTGGGAGATCGAAAACTTTGTTACGGTGACTAATTTCTTCTGATTTATTGTCGGCGACAGCAAAACAGCTCGTCGTTCGTATATCAAGTCGATATAAATTTGTTACGGTAAGAAAGTTTTTGCTTCCTCAACAATGTTTTTTTTTATTGGGAGAGCATCGGTGGTCCGATTTGTCACGAAAAAACCGTGAACAAAAAAAACTAACTTCTGGTATAGATTTTTTTTTTTATTACTTTGTATATGCGATATGCGAACAATGTTAGTCATACGCAGAAAAATCGAATATGTCGGGACATCAAGAACTTTCTTATCGCAACTAATTTACTCATTTGCTGCCACAGTAAAACAGTTTCTCGTTCACGTATCAAATAAATAAAAAATAACTTAGGGGAGAGCGGGGCAAAATGAGACAATGGGGCAAAAAAACGCAATGAGCCAATAATTTTTGAATGGCCCATTTTGCCCTACCGATAAATCCGAATTTTCAACCCCATTTATCCCATTTTTATTTATTTATTTATTAACGGATTTCTCTTTGACCATAATTCAATACAGATTGTGTCTTATACTACTCAGATCTATTGGTTCCAACAGAACTACATTACAAAAGTAAAATAACAAATATTAAACCATGCCAATTCGATAACATGTAACATTTCATTAAGTCAGACTCTGTTTCATTTTATACTGAATTCTTTGGATTATGCGAACATTTATTTCATTTATTTGTTTATTTATTTATTTATTCTCTTTTTTTGTTTACCAAATTATTTTACTCTGAACCTATTTAAACTTATCTCAACTTCCACTTAATTAATTCTTTAATATTGTTTGCCGTGCTCTATTTCGAAACACACCGAACGATTCCCCCGTGAAGCCCCAGCCCCGATTATATATTCCCCAAGCGAACAAGACGCGCAGTTGTTGAGTTCCGCGCATTGTTTGTGATATGTACGTCCTCATGGAAGAGCAGAGCCGGTGGATTTCTCAAAACTCGCCGAGAGACTCTGAGACCAATGAGGCTAAGAAGCGGGGGCGATACAACCATCACATTTAAGATTTCATACAGGAATCACATGTCATTGAATATCCTTATCGAAGCTAGAGATGGAATATTAGCCAACTTCGCCGGTTTTGCCCCGCTCTCCCCTACGGTAACGGACTTCTTCTTCTACCAACAATTTTTTTTTTTTGTTCGCGCAGCATCGCTCGTCCGATTTGATGCGGAAAAGCCGAGGAAAAAAAAACCTAATAATAAAAAAAAAAAAAACTTGCGTCCCTTGTACTCAGCGTTTTAAAGCTACCCGCGGAAATCTCCGGCTCCTCGAGCGAAACCAACACCACGAGTATCGTTCGGTACAAGCAATTCCCGAGAGAACTTAACGCGAAGCGAATGATAATCCGACGCGATGCAAATTACATTCTTTCGAGTATGGAGAATCCCGCACCTTGAGGATCGGCGGGAAGGGGCCCGGAGCGTCATCGTCGTCGCGCAACCGGTCGTCGGGGACCGAAAACCGTGCGCGCACACCGCGCGTATGGCCGCATCGCGAAAGAGGAAGAATATAAAAATACGAAGTAAATTAGACGGAGAGAAACAAAAATATTTCTTTATCTCCGTCTCACCGGGCCTCCGTTCTTCTCTTCGAGTTTCTCAAGGATTCTCTCAGTCGCTACTTCGTTTCGCGCGGAGCGGTAACGAGCTGCCGCATATATTCGCCACTTTACGGGGACGCGAGCGGATACCGAGCCGCGAGGAGGTGGAGACGATCCGCTAAGCTCCGGGCCTAGAGAGGCCGCACTCCGGCGAGCGCGATATCTTACCGATATCGCGTGTATACGATTCTCTCCCAATTAATTCGATGCTCCTTTTTTTTTTTTTTTCTTACAATCATTTTCAATCCCTGTTATTATCATTATTATTCCCCGCATAGCGTCCCCTAATTATTTCCAAGGGTTCGTAATAACTCGAAGTTCCTGGGTAGAAACAAACGAGATAAATAAAATAAAAAGAATATGTATGTGTATATATATATATATATATATATAGTAAAGGTAAATTGAAATATGCACGGCGCGGGAGATCGTCGTGATCTTACTTTCCGATACCGATGTTTCCGCGACTTGGGCGTTGCGGATCGGCAATCAGCCGACCGGACGGCAGTTGCGGAAAACAACAGGTATAAAAGTGTCATATATAGGTGCGTGTATGTGTATATATATATATACATATATTGTAAAGAATATGCAGCTGACTTCGTTAAGACACACGATAATAGTCAGGACAATAGACGAACTAACGGACGATCGATACAAGATCTATCGTAATGTAAAAGAGTCTTGATGGGGACTTTCAGAGCGAACAGATGTGTGACAGTTCGTACTCGAGATATTTAGCCTTGGTTCTACTAATAATATCCGCCCCACAACCAAATACGCGCGTTTTTCATTCGCTCGGTCGTTACAATATATATATATTGTAACGACCGATATATATATATATATATATATATATATATATGTATGTATATATGTATATGTATATGTATGGAGAAAGGGGGAAAGGGAGAAGAGGAGATGATCGAGCCCACAGTGGCTCCTTTTTATAATTATTTTCAATGCTTGTTATTATTGCTATTAGTATTATTATTATTCACTCTATAGCATCCCCCCAATTATTTCCAAGAGTTCATAATAACTCGAACTTCTTGGGTAGAAACAACCTAGATAAATAAAAAATAATAAAAAAAAAACATTTATTATTTATTAAGATGAATCGAAATATGTATAGCGCGCGAGACCGTCGTGATCTTACTTTCCGATCCCGATGTTTCCGCGACTCAGGCGATGCGGATCGGCGATCAGCCGACCCGACAGCAGTTGCGAGATCAAACGACGGGTATAAAAGAGCGATATACAGTGTATGTGTGTATATATATATATATATATATATATATATATAAGATACAGAGAAAGGGAAAAGAGGAGATGGATCGGGCCGACGGTGGCTACATTATACTACCGCTATACATATATATATATATATATATATATAGCGTAGCAGCTCGGTGCATCGGGAGAGGCTGATGGGCAGCGCGCATAGGTTTTAAGGGCGGAGCACTGTCCATCTACCTGGCATCAGGACCGAGAGAGACTCGAGCGGTCAGCCGCGCATTCTATTAATAATCTATGGGATCCAGCTCAATGGCGTGCGCGTTTCAGGTCGGAGAGACCGAACGGAGAAAAAAATAAAATAAAAAAATAATAATAAAAAAAATAAGATAAATATAAAAAAAAAAAAAGGGAACAAGTGGAAGGCAAAGCGAAGAAGTGAAAGAGTGGAGGAGCGAGGACGACGACGTTGAGGAGGACGAAGCCGCGAGAGGCGAGAGAAGCGAGGAATTAGGGGGGGGGGGGGGCTTTAAGACTCGGAGTAGAGCCTATTATGAGCGCAGCGGGTTGCGTGGGTGCATCGGCGACACGGAGCGGAGCGAAGAGACGGTGGCGAACGGTTTCGTGTATTTTTCTCGTCGATTTTCTCGGTTTATGGACGAAGGGTCGGCCGGGGCGACAAACCGAGTCCGAGTTATTTGCGCGGGCGTCTTTTCGACCGGGCACAATGCTGAAAGCGGCCTGTCGATCTCTGAGACGATAACGTCCGCTCGTCGATCGTCTCGCTGCGTGCAGTCGTCGTCGTCGTCGTCGTCGTCGTCGTCGTCGCGGTCTCCATGCATCTCGTCTCCTCGCGCCGCGGCTTGACTGACTGGCTCGCCGACTGACTGACTGATGTCGAACGCCCTCGCGACGACGTCGCCACTACCGATGCGATGCCGAACGATATGATTCGACCGCTTGTTCACACCGAACGAAAGTGTCCGCGGAGTGACGGAACATTTTTTTCCAACGGCTGCGACGAAATCTTTGCGCGTGCTTTTTTTTTTTTTTTTTTTTTTTTTTTTTTTTTTTTTTTTTTTTACAGCGGTAGAAAAAGATTTGATGCGGTGAAGTTTTTTGCGGAGAAAAATGTAAGGCGCACGACAAGTCTCTTTGAAAAAAAAATGTTACTGCACCAACGATTTTTTGTACTGTCTCAACGAAATATTTGCTACAGTTCTCTTGCTTCGCCTCGTCCCTTTTTCACACTCCATGCAATGCCCGAATTTTCATTCGGCCGCAAAGTTCATAAATCGGCGCGTTGACGTCGACCTTAGTCAGCAAAAAAAAAAAAAAAACGCGAAAAATAAAGTGTATTTTTTCTTGTTGTTTCCTTGGATGATTCCCGTCGGAGACGCGGAGAGAGGAGAAAACTGCGTCACGGATCGGAGTGAGATTCATTCGATCTCTCGCTGCTCCAACGAAATTATTGCCATTTTTTCGCTACCCTTGCAAACAAAAATGATCTGTCGCTCAGTGAATATTATTCTCACCGCTTCGTTCCTCTTCACACTCCACACAATTCCGGAATTTCCATTCCCCCGCGAAGTTCATAAATCGGTGCGCGCTCGACTCCTCAGACCTAAAAAAAAAAAACCACTTTTTTATTGTGGTTTCCTTCGATAATGTACCGCCTTCGGGAGGACGTAGAGAGGCTAAAACTGTGTCACGCATCTGAGTGAGATTGATTCGATCTCCAGACGACTCGATCGAACGCGGAAATAAGGAGGAGGCAAGGGGAGGGATGAGGAGAGTAATCGAAAGGACCCGACTGGCCGATCGAGCTTTATACATCGTTGCTCGGTGAGCTTGGCAAATGGTTGATCCACCGATGACGACTACCTGTCCCGATGCCCTCGTATCCCCGTCCCTCAGAGCATCGAGCGATCTTATTTCTTCCTCCGGTGCCCGGTTCTTCCGTTTCTTCTTTACCGGGCACGATCACGTGCGGTCTCTCTCGGTCGTTCGCTCTGAGGAGCTACTCCTCTTTCCTCCGTCCGCGACAGCGACGAGGACGAACCGGGAGAGGTACGAGCGACTTGCCTTTAAAGAATGGTTTCCCGCGGCGCATCATTCTTTCGCGCCAGAAGGCTCGCGCAGTCCCTCTTCGGAGCAGCCCGTGCTTGATCCCTTTCCAGGACCAGGACGGAGGCCTGCCCGGTCCCGCTCGTCGTCGATACTCGTCCTTTTGTCCGCCCTGCCGTGTTTACACCGGGTCGAGGATCTCTTTCGACGAAGCGCAGCGCGACCGGATCCACGGCGAGGGAAAGGGCTTCCTCGAGAAGTCCTGCGCGGCGGCCGTCCTGGCTCTTCGGGACCTGTCGGTGTCGGCCCCGTCGGCATGGAGGAACGGTCGGCCACTCCTCGGTCGGATAACTCAGCTGTCCCACCGCGTCAAAACAAAGGAGCGGGCTTGGAGACTCGCGATCCGAAGTGGAACGGTGGGAGTTAGGCCGCGATTGAAGGGAGGCCGGTTCGAGAATCGGAACCTGGGTGTGATTTAGTGGTGAACAATTTTTGGGACGAAGAGTAAGGGGAGGCGACAACGACCCGAGATGATCCTTTGGAAAAACTTCACTTGGCGGAGTTCGATGACGCGCTGTCAGGGAATCCTAGCGGGAATGAGAGTCAGGACCGGTGCTGGCCGACTTTGGTCGAAGTATGGCCGAGGCTGAGCCGATACTGGCTCTGTGTGGTGCTCCCATTAGGAGGTTGTTATGACGCTCTGTCAGGGCAACATCGAAACGCTGGGGTGGACGGGCGAATACCGAGCGGAATGATTTAACGGATTTTCCGTGATTTGAGGATGGGTGTTGACGTTGTTAGTTACGTCAGGACTAAACGATGGAGACCAATTTCATCGTGTTAGTTTGATGGCATGCAACGCTAGTGTTCGCTACTCGACATCCCGACATTTGTAGCCATTCAAGATTTTTGCAAAGTCGGAATTGCACAGCTGAGATACGAAGGTTTTCCCTCGGGTTTCCAAAATTATCGACAGCATGCTGAAATTTCATTGGCATCGGCGGACGTTGATAGCTAATTGCGTCACGTCTATCCTATAGAGTAATTCGTATGGAAAATAGAGGGCGAGTGGCATACCGGCTGGAATGATTTAACAGAATTTAGGTGATTTGATGATGAGTTTTGATCTTGCTACATGCGTCGGAACTAAACGATCGAGTCCAATTTCGACGTATCAGTTTGATGGGATAAAGCGCTAGTATTCTCTCCATTTGGGAGCCCGAGATTTGTATCTGTTCAAGATTTTTTTTAAATCGCCCCTTCTCGGCTGAGATATGAATGTTCTTCCGCCGTTTCCAAAATTGTCGAAATTATCCAGCAATGTCATTGGCAGACCAGCAGACGTCAATAGTGGAACGTGCCACGTCTATTCTATATAATAATTCATATGGAAAATGGAGAGCAAGTAGAATACCGGCCGGAATGATTGAACAGAATTTGAGTGATTTCAGTATGAGTGTTGATCTTATTACTTGTGTCGTACCTTAGTTTTATGGCATAAAACGCTAGCAATCGCTACGTGACATCCCAATATGTGTACCTGTTCAAGATTAATTTAAAAAAAAAATTGAAAATACACATACAATAATTCACGTGGAAAATAGAGGGCAGGTAGAATACCAGCCGGAATGATTGGACAGAATTTAAGTGATTCGCTGATGAGTGTTGATCTTCTTACTTATGTCGTAACTGAGTTTTATGGCGTAAAACGCTAGCATTCGCTACCCGATATCCCAACATGTATACATGTTCATGATAAATTAAGAAAAAATTGAAACTACACAATTGAGCACATGAAGATTCTCCACCGGGTGACCGGCGTTCGCCCGCCGTTTCCAAAATCATCGGAATTATCCTGAAATTTCATTGGCACCAGCGGACGTTGATAGTCGAACCTGCCACGTCTATCCGATACAATAATTCACATGGAAAATCGAGGGCAAGTAGGGAAACCCGGGGCGTCTTGCCCGGGGCCGTTTCGTCTTTCGAAAAGAATCGCGTCGAGCGTTAAACTATATAATATCGAAAATCGCTGATCCCGGGCGTTGTGCCGCGCGAGGACGGAGCCAATATCGTCGCGGGGAAAAGTGGTCGACGTCGCCCGGGGGTAAAAGTTGGGTGGGTCTATGTGCCGGTTTGGCGTTGTTACGATAAGCGCCGCGCCATAACTCACCCCTGCGTATAATTACGGGCTTCCCTGCATATATATGTATATATATATACATATATCTACGCTATATACATTCGATCCAACGCATATACTGGTATACGTTTGCGGGCTAAACGTACAACAGTATCGCGGCCAGCGTTGTCCCGTGTCACCACCGCCACCGCAACACGCTTTATACGCACGCACGGTCCGGCTCGCGTTGCGTGCTCCGAACTTCTGTTTCATATTATACCTTCGTCGATTTTCGAATCACCGACGAATCAGCGTGTAACAGCGCGAGAGGTCCGTTATAGTTCAACCCCCTCTAATCGTGTACCGACAAATCGCGCGATAAAGGCGGGCCAAAGTTCAACGGTCATTCTCGTCACGAGCCGCTAAATATAATACGAGCTTCTCGAAACGTTTGAACACCTCGATTTCGTCGAAGGGCGATGGGTTTTTCCAGTTACGTAGTCCTTTTTACATCGCACGTTCGACTGATCAACTTGTTCGGGTCGGCGAAGCGATGTACTTACGATCAAAGTCGTCGACTAACATTTTTTTAGATGGGGAATCTCCAATGGGTATTAAACACGAAGAGTTCAGGGTAGTTTAGTTTAGTTTGATTAAAGATCCTGCGGTGAATCACTTAAGGACCTGAACCGATACATGGGGGCACATGTAAATGCAAAAAGAGTACAGTGCGTCGGATAGCCTTGCGAAAAAGCCGTGCGCAAGTATAGTAAACACAAGTTAAGCCTGTTAAGCTAACTTAGCCAAAAAACAATAATGACAAAAAATAACAAAACAAAACAACAAACACTATTTATTTATTTATTTATTTATTTATTTATTTATTTATTTATTTATTTAGTGAGTGAGTTCAGTAATTGTTTAATACCACGGTATAACAAATGACAAACGTACACATTATCGATTGACGTGATGACTACAGCCGTGATCGAACTTTCAAAGAGAACGGACGTTTGACAATTCGTGCTCGAGATAATTAGTCGCGATTATAATTAATAATATCCGTTCTAAGGCAAATAGGCGCATTATTTATTCGCTCGGTCGTCACAATATATATTGTACAGTAATATTAATCAATCGCGCAATAAAAGCGGGCCACAGTTCAACAGTCATTCTCGTCACGATCTCGCTAAATATAACGATAGTCCGATACGAGGAACAAAAGTATCAATGAATCAAGTGAAATTCGCTTGCTGGCTGCCAAAGGAAAAAAAAATAGTTATTTCAATTCTTACAATTCCATACGGGAATGAGTCGATAACATGTCACTTCGACAGGTCTCGCCGTCGTTGTTTCAGTATCATAGGGAATTGTTAAAATTTAAAGTCGTATTGAAATATATAAAGTTTCTGTGGCAGATCGCAAGGAAATCTTTTTTTTTCGTGTTCGGTTTGTATAAATACAAGCTTCACGAAACTTCGAAAGTCTCAAATTCGTCGAAGAAGAGCGATGGATTTTTTTTTCTTTTATTATAATTTCTTGTCCGAGTCAGCTACGCTATTAACTTACGATCAAAGTTACTTGTCGATACAAAAATGTTTTAGATGGAGTATCTCCAAATGGGAGATTACGCGCCTCAACTGTCAGTTCGGATGATGCGGCTCACCAAAAAAATATTACGCGGTGCAACCTTTTTTACAGATCCAATAAATCGATATATGAAATAAAGCAATGAACACTTTTTCGAGTACCCACTTGGTTTTCGAGGCCACTTCAATCAATTTAATTAATTTATATATCCCTTTTATCTTTATTTTTGTTTTTGATACAGTGAAATGAGTGCCAACGTTTCTTGTTCACAGACGTCCACAATTCTTTTCGTGTTTATTTTGCAAAAATGTCTGCCAATTGAACGAATATTTTTTTTGTAAAATTAACGAATACAAAATTCTGGACGTTTATCGCCAATAACTAAAGTAAAAAGTACAAAGATTTTTTTACTCTGTGGCCACGCGATTGACTTACGATCAAACTTACTTATCGATACAAAAACTTTTATATGGACTATCTCCAATGGGAGGTTACTCTCTTCACTCTCAATCCTCGTGCTGCGGTTCTCAAAAAAAATATTATCCCATCTAATCCTCTTTACAGATCGATTAGATCGATACATGAAATTAAAAAAATGAAAAACTTATTCGAGTACCCGTCGGTTTTTCGAGGCCATTCACCTGCCCCATTCGCTTTATCTAAGAATGAAAGTGCCCTACCAAGTATCCTCCACTTTAATTTAATTAATTGATTTATACATATATATCCCTTTTATCTTTATTTTTGTTTTTGATACAGTAAAATAGTGTTAATTTTCCATAATTAACTTTTCGCGTTAATTTTGCAAAAATATCTGTCAATTGAACGAATATTTTTTGGAAAATATAACGAATAAAAAAATCGCGTTCTGTACGTTTGTGGCCAATAACTTGTAAAAAGTACAAACATTTTTTTACTCTGTGGCGAGACGATTGACTTACGATGAAACTTGCTTATCGATACAAAACCTTTGGTACGCATTATCTCCAATGGGAGATTACGCTCTTCAATCTCAATCCTCGTGCTGCGACTCTCAAAGAAATATTATCCGATCTAACCCTTTTTACAGATCTGACAGATCGACACACGAAATTAAAAAAAAAAAAAAAAAAAAAAAAAAAATGAAAACATTTTTCGAGTACCCCTTGTTTTTTCGAGGCCATTCACCTGCCCATTCGCTTTATCAACGGATATGGAGTATATATCTGGCGGATAGGATATGAATGCACGGCGACGGACTTCGATTCTCCGTGGCTTCGAGTCGGCTTCGATAGAGAGAGTGAGATTCTCGGAGAGGCGCGGAGAGAGAGAGAGAGAGAGAGAGAGAGAGAGAGAGAGAGACTTCGATTCTCGGGGCGTCCGGTAACGACGTCGGTTATACTCCGTAATGGGACGTCCGACGAGAGAAATTCTTCATCTCCCTCTCTCGCTCTCTCTCTCTCTCTCTCTCTCTTCCTCCATATCTTCGTACAGCCCGAGCGTTTTGAATGGTGGACCGCCCGGACGCATTTGCATCGCTAATGAGCGACCGTCCCGCCGCCGGGCCCCGCGAGAGAGCCGAGACTCTCGCTATCCTCTCGAAGCTCGAAAGCGCATATAAGCGAGGATCACGGAATAGACGGACAGACCGTGGCGGTCGCTCATCGAAATCGAATTACCGTTACGGTGCCCGTCGCGGTACTCCTAACGCGGGCTCCGAGGGGTGGTTGGGCTCTCCAGACCGTACCATCTATTGGTGATCTCGTTTGCCGGGCATATATCAGGTGACGGACGGATGGACAGACACTCGCCGAATCTCCTCGGATAAAACTAAAAAGGGCGATAGGGCAAGAGGGATGAAACCGCGCGGGAAGATCAAGAGGAAACAGATAGAGAGAGACTAACAAAATCTTTGAGACAGATCGGATAGTTATAGATATAAGGACGGAGAAAAAGTGATGATGGAGAGATTTTTTGCATAATATTCTCAAAAATTTTATCGTTGATTTGTATTGATTTCCGATAATTAGCATTATTATTGTTGGTAATTAATTGTTATTATTATTGTCGATTGATTTTGTTGGAAATTAATTTTGTGTAAATTGTTAGCTGTACAACCGGGCGTTTATGAAGTGACGGACGAACGGACAGAGACTCGCCGAATCTCCTCGGATAAAACGAAAAGGGGCGATAGCGCTAGAGGGATGAAACCGCGCGGGAAGATCAAGAGGAAACAGATAGAGAGAGACTAACAAAATCTTTGAGACAAATCGGATAGTTATAGATATAAGGACGGAGAAAAAGTAATGATGGAAAGATTTTTTGCATTATATTTTCAAAAATGTTATCGTTGATTTGTATTGATTTGTGATAATTAGCATTATTATTATTGTTGTTGATTAATTTTTGTTGGAAATTAATTTTGTATAAATTGTTAGCTGTACAACCGGGCATGTATGAAGTGACGGACGAACGGACAGACATTCGCCGAATCTCCTCGGATAAAACTAAAAGGGCGATAGGGCAAGAGGGATGAAACCGCGCCGGAAGGTCAAGAGGGAACAGATAAAGGACCTCGGGACCGAAAGGAAAATTACCAAATAACAACATTTTTCAGTAGACTCGGATAGTTATAGATATACGGACGAAGAAAAAATTATGATGGAAAAATTTTTGCATAATATTTTCAAAAATTTTATCGTTGATTTGTATTGATTTGCGATAATTAGCATTATAATTGTTGGTAATTAATTAGCATTATAATTGTTGGTAATTAATTATCATTACAATTGTTGACAATTAATTATCATTACGATTGTTGGTAATTAATTATCACTATTACTGTCGATTAATTATGTTGGAAATTACTTTTGTATAAATTGTTAGCTGCACGACCGGGCATGCATCAAATGACGGACGCACAGACATTCGTCGAATCTCGACGGACAAAACTGAGGACAATAACGCAAGAGGGATGAAATCGAATAGGAAGATCAAGGGGAACAGATAAAGGGCCTCGGGACCGAAATGAAAATGACGAAAAAACAAAATGTTTGAATCTGTTCGGATAGCTATGGATAGACTCAAGCTATAGATAGATTCAAGATAACACGAACGGTGAAAAATAATGATGGGAAGGTTTTTGCATAATATTTTCAAAAAAAATGTTATTGTTGATTTTTATCGTCGGTAATTAATTAGCATTATTATTGTCGATCAATTCTGTCAAGTAATTTCTTTTTGCGAGCTGCACAACCGACAAAACGTCGAGCTTGTCTGTGAGAAACGCCTTTTTGTTCTAGCGATTCGATTTCAAAGAGTTTATTTTTGTTTTACTGCGTGTGAATTATCGAAAATTATGCGACGGGTCTTGCAAATATTACAATCTGAGTAGCGACAGCTAATACGACAAATATTTACAGTACAAAAATCACGGAAAAATCTCTCGATATCAATGGTGGCTTTTTTTTTTTTTTTCTCTCAGTTCAGTGGGCGAAAGGAACGCGCGAACAAGTGGTAAAACAATAACTTCTTTTTAAGAATCTACGAGCTCTCGAGCCGTACGAAATTCGTCCGAGCGCCGAGGCGTCGAGTGCGTTATCTCTCTATATCTTTATAGCTTTCCTTCCGTCACCTTAACATTTTTGGCCCGACAAACTCTCTCCGCCCCTTGTGAACGGCCACCTCCGCAAAAGATAAAATAAAGCGTCCGCAGAGTGGTATTACCGTCACCGGAAATCCACGCTGACTCGCTCGCGGCAAGCTTTTTCCTTTTTTTTTTATTATTATTATTATTATTATTTTTTTTTTTTGTTTTCTTTTTTCTTCGTTTCTTTCTTGGTTCTTTTCCTTCCGTCATTCAACGCCCACGCCCGGCAAACTCACTTCTCCATTCGCCTAATCGAGAATGTGTGTATAAAACACTCCCTCTCACGGTCCCGATTCGGTAATGTTTTTATTTTCATAATAACATCGAGTCAAGTGGCCTGTCAAGTGTGTTCCACTTTTTCTTTTACTTATTTATTTATTTCCCTTTTTATTTTTAGTTTTGATTTATTTTCATGGCTTCTGCCTCTTTCTGTCACACGGTAAAGTGGACACCAAAGTTTCTTGTCGACAAACGTGCACAATTCTTTTCGCGTTAATTTTATCAAAAAAAAAAAAAAAATCTTGTCCATTTTACAGAAATGTCTGTCAATTTTACGAATAATTTTTGTAAAATTAACAGCAAAACGATTGTGGACAAAAAAAAAAAAGGTTTGCTAAATGTAGACATCTTTTTTACTGTGCATACATGCGGATGAATATTCAATGATGCAAGCACTCTCATGGTCCCGATTCCAAAATATCTTTATTTTAATAATAATATCGAGTCAAGCGGAGCTCAAGTGTGCTCCACTTTAATTTTATTTGTTCATTGTCCTCTTATTGTAATTTTTTTTATTTGTTATGTCCAATGATGCGGGCCCTCTCATGGTACCGATTCGAAAATCTCTCAATTTTAATAATAATATCGAGTCAAGTGTCCCATCAAGTGTGCTCCACTTTAATTTTATTTATTTATTTATTTATTCACATACATCCCTTTTATAATTATTTTTTATTTATTTTTTTGGCTTCTACCTCTTCCCGCCGTACATGCAGATAAGTATCCAATGATGCAGGCCCGAGTGCATCGCTCAGATCGGTCAGTGTGTTGAAAATGCGTGCACGGTAAAAAAAAATTCTTCACCGTCAACAAAGTTCGACGTATTTATTTCACAGTTAAAGTAAATTGAACATTAATGTACTTTTTCATAAAACAAAAGTAGCCGATGCAAAAATTCAATAAATTAATTTATATAATATCCCTTTTATCATTATTTTCGATTTATTTTTGTAATTTTTTCGCTTCTGCCTCATCGCGCCGTACATGCAGATAACTATCTAATGATGCAGGCCCGAGTGCATCGCTCAGATCGTTCAGTCCCATCGACCCGGCGACTCTCGTGTGTGGAAAATGCGTACACGGTAAAAAAGGATTCTTCATCGTCAACAAAGTTCGATGTATTTATTTCACAGTAAAAGTAAATTGACCATTAATATACTTTTTCATAAAACGAAAGTAACCGATATCAAAATTTAATCAATTAAAATTTAATAATTTAATCAATTAAAATTTACTAATTTAATCAATTAATTTATATAATATCCCTTTTATCATTATTTTCGATTTATTTTTGTAATTTTTTGGCTTCTGCCTCATCGCCCCGTACATGCAGATAACTATCTAATGATGCAGGCGTGAGTGCATCGCTCAGATCGTTCAGTCCCATCGACCGGGCGACTCTCGTGTGTATCCCTCGGGCTCTCTCGGTCGCCGATGGTGCACGCGGAGCCTCTCCTCGTGTATAAGTTTTTTTTTCAAGCGTCGGCAATGCGATGCATCATCTCTTCCTTACACTTCTCTCTCTCTCTCTCTCTCTCTCTCTCTCTCTCTCTCTCTCTCTCTCTCTCTCTCTCTCTCTCTCTCTCTCTCTCTCTCTCTCTCTCTCTCTCTCTCTCTCTCTCTCTCTCTCTCTCTCTCTCTCTCTCTCTCTCTCCGTGTACCGAAAAAGCTTTCACGTTCCTTTTCCATCTTTGCCGTTTGTCTCTCTGCTCCGTTCTCTCTCCCTCTCACTTCGTCGTCTCTACCTTTTACCCCGGCGATGGCCTTTTCTCGTCTTTCGACTGCTCGGCACGGTTCTTTAAGTAAGTGACCAAGAGCCGGAGAGCAAGGGAGGCTGAGCCGACGGCAGGCGGCATAGGCGGGAGCGAAGAGATCCTCGAGCGGCGATACCCTCCGGCGACCTCAAACCTCCCCGCCCGGTGACCATCCCATATGCGGCCACGGTGTAACACACTCGCCGAACGGCATCGGCAGCCTCCTGCCAGTCATCCACGGAATTTAGTCACAGAATGGAATTTCTTTTGACCATCCTCGAGCCATCGCGCAGCTTAGACGCGCCGTTACTTTCGATCTCTCGATTATCCCATCCCCCATCCGACCCCCCCCCCCCCCCCCCCTCTGCCCCTCCACAATTTTTTTTTTTTTTTTTCTTGTACATATATAATGTATAATCTCGCGAGGAGAATGTTACGGGCCTTGGAGTGTCGAATGACCGGTCTCGGGTTCGGAAAATTCGGACACGGTAAAAAAAAAAAAAAAAAAAAAAAAAAAACTCTCTATCAACAAAGTTCGACATACATCTAGAAAAAAAATTTATTTAACGGCCATCATTTATTTGGTTTAAGTAAAATATTTATTGGAGTTAAATAAATATTTATTGAAATTAAGTAAAGAGTTATCTAAATGAAATAGATATTTTACTTAAACCAAATAAAGGGTGTCCGTGAAATAAATTATTTTTCTGGGTGTATTTGTTTCACTGTTGAAGTAAATTGTAAATTTAACGTATCGGAACTTAAAATTTGCTCAAATCAATTGAAGATTCACGAAGATATTCGTGAAACTTACGAAAGTTTTAATTGAAAATAAAAAAAATTGACTGTAAATGTTGGTGAATATTTCAGAAACAGTTTATGCAAAAAGGTGTCCAATACCGTCGATTATTTTTCAAACAAATTTTGATTCCACAGTTCTACCTTAATTTCGCAATTTTTGTTCTCAATCAAAGAACCGTGTTTTCAGGTAAAAAAAAAAAAAAAAAAAAAAAAAAAAAATTGTAAAATTAAATGGAACAAGATTGCAAAGATTTATGAACGATACAGATTATTCGTCGAATACGTAAATCTTTTTTGCGCCTGCAGTGACCATTTTTTTTATTTTTTTATCCTGATCATCGGAGTATGATCTGGCGGGTGTTAATTTTACGGCCGCGCGAACAAGTCCCCCCCCCCCCCATTCACTTGTCACTCTACACGTGCGCATGCGCCCGAGTTCGGAACGCCCTGTTACGACCCGTTATCGTTTCTTTTTTTTCCTTTTATTTTTTACATAAACGAAAAAAAAAAGGAAAAAAAATTGCTCGTTTTCCCAACCATATTTCTCTTATCGTCTCCGGCTAATGATTAACAGTCGAAGTCTCGTAACGATTGGGTGCCGCGCTATATGGCGAGCCACTCCGTAGGTTTAACGCCGAGTCAGCTGCGCCGTCCGGTGGCGCCGCCGCGCGGCCGAGACTCGAGGCTCCCGTCCGTGCCGGGGCGCACACAAGAATCGTTTATGCCGTCGCATACGCCGGTTTACACAGCTCTCGAGGATGTTATACGGAGTGAGCGCAGCGGCGAATAAGAGAGATGCTCGTCGAGCAGCGAGATCGTGCGCCTCGAGGAGGATCGCCCAGCCCACATAACTCTCCCGGGCGCGTTGTCCGACCCGATAAAAACCCGAAGACATCTGGAATTTTCTTAGCCACTTATGCACTGTTACGCGCTCGCTCCGTTCATCTCTCTCTCTCTCTCTCTCTCTCTCTCTCTCTGTCTCTGTCTCTGTCTCGTCTCTCGCGCATGGCTCTCAGTTCAGCGAAGGAGCAGAGCGGGTCAGAGAGCAATCGCAAAACGAAACAAAAAAAGCAATGAAAAAACATTGCGAAAAAAAAAACACACCGAACAAGCAGCTAGTCTCTCGTCTCGCGGTTTCTTTTTTTTTTTTAGTCGACACTTTTTTTTTTGTTCTTTTTCTTTGCAATTATTTTTCATATCCGTCCATCAACGAGACCATTCGCACATCATGCGTCTCCCTTTCCCTCGGACCGGCGGGAGGAAGAATGATTCCTTTCGAGCGATAATTATATTTAGCGTGACCCCTCGGCAACTGTCTTGGGCGATTTATTGTGACACTCGCTTCGCAGAGCCTCGTCGAAGCTTGTTTTCATTATCTTTATTGTTTTTTTGTTTTTCCTATCTTTGTTTTTGGTTCTTTTGTTTTTCGTGAATTTTTTTTTTTTTTTTTTTAATGAAACGTTGGATCGCTCGTGATCTCGGTTTTCATTATCTTTTCTGTTTTCTGTTTTTCCTATAATTGTTTTTGGTTCTTTTGTTTTTCGTTAATTTTTTTTTTTAATGAAACGTTGGATCGCTCGTGATCTCGGTTTTCATTAGCTTTTCTGTTTTTTGTTTTTCCTATCACTGTTTTTGGTTCTTTTGTTTTTCGTGAATTTTTTTTTAATGAAACGTTGGCTCGCTCGTGATCTCGGTTTTCATTATCTTTTCTGTTTTTTGTTTATCCTATCGTTGTTTTTGGTTCTTTTGTTTTTCGTGGATTTTTTTTTAATGAAACGTTGGATCGCTCGTGATCTCGGTTTTCATTATCTTTTCTGTTTTTTGTTTTTCCTATAATTGTTTTTGGTTCTTTTGTTTTTCGTGAATTTTTTTTTAATGAAACGTTGGATCGCTCGTGATCTCGGTTTTCATTATCTTTTCTGTTTTTTGTTTATCCTATCGTTGTTTTTGGTTCTTTTGTTTTTCGTGGATTTTTTTTTAATGAAACGTTGGATCGCTCGTGATCTCGGTTTTTATTATCTTTTCTGTTTTTTGTTTATCCTATCTTTGTTTTTGGTTCTTTTGTTTTTCGTGAATTTTTTTTTAATGAAACGTTGGCTCGCTCGTGATCTCGGTTTTCATTGTCTTTTATGTTTTTTTGTTTTTCCTATCTTTGTTTTTGGTTCTTTTGTTCTTCGTGAATTTTTTTTAAATGAAACGTTCGATCGCTCGTGAGCTCGGTTTTCATTATCTTTTTTGTTTTTTTTATTTTTCCTATCATTGTTTTTGCTTCTCTTGTTCTTCATGCATTTTTTAAAAATGAAACGTTGGATCGCTCGTGATCTCGGTTTTCATTATCTTTTTTGTTTTTTGTTTTTCCTATCACGGTTTTTGGTTCTTTTGTTTTTCGTGAATTTTTTTTTTTAATGAAACGTTGGCTCGCTCGTGATCTCGGTTTTCATTATCTTTTATGTTTATTGTTTTTCCTATCTTTATTTCTGGTTCTATGGTTTTTCGTGAATTTTTTTTTTTTATGAAACGTTGGATCGCTCGTGATCTCAGAGGCTTCCCGTCGAGGTCTCAGCTGTTTTCGGCGGTTCGGTGAGCCGATCCGCACAGCTCCCGATCTCGCAACCCTGCGGTCCGTCGCTTTACGGTAGGTGCGCCCATGTTCGTCGCATAAGGGCGCTCCTCGATAGTCCCTGCCATCGTCCTCGTTGCCTTGGCGGCCAACGTCGGTTTAATGGGGCGCGGATGTGTTCTCCTTAGGGTGTCGCATTCACGGCCCGGTGATCGATCACTGGACATCCACCCTTGCCGAGGCACGAAGGTTATAACGCTAAGGCCTCGACCTACCGATCGCTTTCGCCCTGTGAACGACCTTCTGTTGACGAAAGAAAAAAAAAAAAAAAAAAAAACGAAAATTACGACCAACATTTTTGTTTTTTTTTTTTTCATTCCTCGTCCAACGGAGTTACTGGCACACCGGTGAATAGAAAAAAAGATACACAAAAAGATTTCTCAGCGATCTTTATAGGCGCAATATTTTCATTATCGGTATTTCCGAGCAAATTTTGAATTAATTGTTGTCAAATTTGAATTAATTTTCACAAACAATAGTTCGTATCGAGTATCGATACGAGGAATAAAATAATTTCGACCGATAAGATATCTTGCACGAGAATAAATTTCATCAAGTTACAACGGTTGCGCATCGTACAAACTTCGTTCAGGTAAGTTCACTCGGCGAATGAAATTCGGCAAGTGAACGATCTTGTATTTCGTCCTGAAACAGTGCATTTATTGAGACTTGCCGGAGACGAAATTTTGATGTCATACGCAATGTCTTGAGAGCAATATAAATCATTGAAGTAAATAACTTCAACGGATTAACCCTTTCGGCAATGCATTTTTATACTATAAGAACAAAATCTCGGTATTTCGTGTCGAGAAATTTGTTTAAAAAATTGAAAACTTAGCGAAAGAAGGTGGAACGCCCTTCTAAAAAGGAACAAAAAAAGTTTACGACAAATTATTGTCCACAGACGTTCACAATTCTTTCTCTGTTAATTACCGCAGCTTTACAAACACAAGTACAAACTAAAATTGTTAATGACACGGGGAATAATAAGAGGACAGATTTCGATATTGACGAATAAATAAACGAATTTGTCATTTATTTGACAAAATTATGTTTCACGAAATTTCGTACTCCGATTTGACGAAATTATTTTTTACTGTCTTAACTGTCTTAACTGAATTAAATAAGGTAAATAAATGAAATAAATTAAATAAATTAAATAAATTAAACACATTAAATGAATTAAATGAATTGAATCAAGATTACTGTCCGTCTGTCGCCTCTGCGCGCCTTCGATTGTCAATAAAAATTGTATCATCCGATCCGATTCCCGACGATCGATTCTACGATACTGAAAATCGCCGGCTCACGGTTCAGTGAACCGGCTCTTCGAGCCCTTTCCCTTGTCTCCTAACCGTGCCGGCTCTTCGGGATCGATCTTGGATAGTGGCGGCAATAGCATGGAGACTCGCCTGCATCGAGGGGGCGAGAGACGAACGGGGAGGGTTTACATAGGAGCATCAAGAGCCGAGAGCGATCGACAAGCACGTAAACGTAATTTCACGCCGCTGATTAAGGACGAGGTAACGAGCGAGCCGTGAAATTTCGGGTTGTTGGGAATTCACCGACGACGTGGACCGAGGCTCGGCGACGATCCCTACGGCAATATACAACTGCGATTACACCGGCATTCGGAGACAACAATCGCGTACGAGTCATCGGGTAGGACTCTGCGAGAAATCATGAAATTATAACCAGTTACAGGCCCTACGGTATCATTAGTGTCGATCCGATATATCAAGTTGCGATAGACTCGCTCAATTTCGATGTTTCCAGCCTCGAGAGTGGATTTACCGATAGATTTTTTTTTTCTCTCACGCTGTCCGTCCGCGGAGAGAACTAAAGTATCTTCGTGGGTATAACACTACAGAAATACTCGGGAAGAGCGGCCGAGAACTTCGGTCTCTTTCCGTACGTGGAATTCGTCGCGCTCGACAGAATCTATAAACAAACTTTCTCAATGGCGCTACACGCACAGTTTCCCACAGTTACTTCTGCATACGGTATACAGCGTCGTGTACACACCGGTACAACATTTTGGAAACAATAATTAATAATGATAATTATGATCATGATAACAATCACAATCACAATCACAATCACAATCACAATCACAATCACAATCACAATCACAATCACAATCACAATCACAATCACAATCACAATCACAATCACAATCACAATCACAATCACAATCACAATCACAATCACAATCACAATCACAATCACAATCACAATCACAATCACAATCACAATCACAATCACAATCACAATCACAATCACAATCACAATCACAATCACAATCACAATCACAATCACAATCACAATCACAATCACAATCACAATCACAATCACAATCACAATCACAATCACAATCACAATCACAATCATAATCCTGATAATAATCATAATCATACTCATAATCACGATAATAATCATAATCATACTCATAATCATGATAATAATCACAATCATAATCACAATGATAATCGTATTTTTGTTCGATCCTGCGTATGTTTATCCATACGCGTACTTACAATGGCGCACACGGTACGAACGCTACCGCGTGTAATAAAGCGTGATAAAGTATTGTCCATAAAAAGGCTGTATTAACAACGCTCGTCCGAAAAATGTGTGTAATTTCGATCTCGATTTGTGTTAAAAATGTATAAGCACAGATCGGCAGTACGGATAATCGGTGGAGTTTGCCAGAGGTGCCGTGCGCGCCCGCCGATGCTTGCTCCCCGTTAGCCTCCGTCCGTCGTTCTCCTTACGTGGCCGGAGCAAATTATTATTGCGACCAATTCGCGCACGTCCCGTTATCCGGCGGCAATTCGCGTCGTCGTCATCGTTGTTCCCGTCCTCTCGCGGACCCGCCGGTCCGCGTCGAGAGAGAGAGAGAGCGAGAGAGAGAGAGAGAGAACCCGAGGGAAGCCTGCGTGTGCATAATCGCGTGCCCCGAGAAGTCTCTCCGAATCTCGGCGTAAATACCGCGCGAGCGAGCCCGAGACCGCATCGCACGCGTGCGTGCATCGACTCCGCGCACCCGTACCGGCGCGACCCGTTCATCGCATAAACCGACCGACGAATTATAATTCTCGTGTAACCGGGCAGTACGTACAGTACGAGTCGTACGTCTCGAGGCACGAACGTGCCATTAACCCTTGCCAACCGATATCAACGGAGAATTACAATTTTTTTTTTTTTGTTAAATCATCATCTTAGCACCCGATCGGGAAACGAGAGTCAGAAGCAAGGACGTACGCTCGATCGCTGTTGACCAGCATGCGGAGAGCTGTTAATTATCAGAAATTATTTTATAATTTATCGTCATTGTTATTAAATTCCATAATAAGTCTTAATGTAGGTTTTGTATATCGGACTATGACGCGACCCGGGAGCGCGTAATGTGCATAAATATATGGTGCAGAGCGTCGGACATTTTATCGGCTTAGTGTGAGACGAAGGGCGAGAAGAACGCTCTCCACAACCGGCGGCGAAGCTCCATAGAATTCGCGGTCTTCGTCAGCGCCGCCGATGCAGCGCGCGACGAAGACGACGCCCCGGAAAACACCCTCTACTCGCCCTCGGCACGGTCGGCAGCGCCGGGAGATCGACGGATATTTACACGACCCCGTGTAAACGTCGGCTCGATCGTTTGACGAGCGGTATCGCAAAAGCGCTTATCAATTAAAAGCGCCCAAATTTCACGATTTTTCGTCATTGTTATTAAGTCTTATGATTCATTAGAATTCATCAAATAAATCGTACATCGGGATTTTGCGGCGACGTCGCAGCGCGCAATGTCCATAAATATGTGTACAAAGCATTCGCCATCTTGTCCGTTTAATGTGACACGGGGGGGGAGAAAAACGTCTCTCTCCGCTACCGGCGGCTGAGGTCCGTAGATTTGGCGGTCTCCGACCGCGCGGCCAGAGTGCAGCGCGCGACGAAAACGACGCACCGGCGAAAGAACACCCTCTCTTTGCCTCCGGCTCGGGCCGCAGCGCCGGGAGATCGACGGATATTTACACGACTCCGTGTAAACGTCGGCTCGAGTTATATCTGGGCCGGGGTGATTTATTGCGAAATAACAGGGCTGAGCGGGCGAGCAAGAGATAGAGAGAGAGAGAGAGAGAGAGAGAGAGAGAGACCGTGACTGCAAGACTTCCCTTTTCTCTCCACCTTTCTCTACCCGGCAATCGGCCGGACACTAGCGCTCCAGTCTGCGTGTTTTCCACGCTGCGCCGGAGAGAGAACGTTCGGTAACTGCGCGCCTCACTCCTTCGCCATCGCCCTTCATTTCCTCACGCGTGTATACACAGAGGTAAAGACAGCCGTAAGTATAGTGAAACTAAAGAAAGAAATCGAAAGAAAGAAAAACCAAAGATACTCGGCGAGGCTGAGTGGCTGACAATGACGTTCGCGCGGACATCGACGAATTAACTCAGTCGCCGGAAACCACCGGCCGCTGTCACGTGACCCGCCCGCTCCCCGCCGGCTGTAACGAAATACCTCCCGAGCGCCGTGACCTGCGGAAAGAAATAGCCGACGCGAGACCGGGTCAGTGTCCCGGATAGAACCGCCATTCGCATTCGCTCGGCATCGATTTTTCATAGTGATGTATGTATATATCCCTGGAATATTAAAAACGCTCGTCGAGACGGCGTCGTTGCCAGCTTCGATAAAAAAGAAAAAAAGAAAGAAAAAAAATTGTTACGGAAAACTTTCGCTTTCCGGAAGGTTCGAGAGATGGTGTTCGTGCGCGCTTGTGTACGCCGGGCGTGTTTGCATCGTGAAGTGGGCGAACACCGTGCGCGCCCGTACGTCTTCGATACTGTAGCGGGGTTGAAGCGATCGTCGGGCGCGCGTAGGGTAACGCTCGTAAAATCGAGGCTGTAGGCGAAGGCCAGAGAGACACACACACACCGGCGGAACGGTGTGAGACACTGAGTGATGCCGGTGACAAGCTAGCTCGCTCCGCTCCCCCGTTTCGTATCTCGTCCGGGCCAGCGCTGGCGGTGCTCCGGCCGTGGTCCAGCCCTCACCGCGTACACCGACGCGTCCTGCACTATCTCACCGCGCCACCGGCTTCGCAGCACCGGACCTCTCGCTCGTTCCCTACCCACCCGACGCTATTACTCACCCGACTCCACCGAATACCATTCAAAGTTCGAAACCGCACGGTTCGCGCGACCCAATTTTCCTGTTCACGGCAAGCACGAGCACCGCGCCGAGGAATCAGCTGTTTCGTCGCGCTCTCTGTCTCTCTCTCTCTCTCTCTATATATCTCCGAACGATCACGATGAATTTTCAGATCTCAAGAAATTCGCACCGTCGATACCAAATATCGAGTTTCGTACATTTTTGTTTGCCTCAAAAATCGATCGTCAATTAACCCGAGCGAGACGAGTTACAACTTTGCCGGAGGGTCGATGAAGAGACGAACGCCGACGGCAGCTTCAAATTTCTCGGAAGTTCGTTCGCATCGTACTGGGATTCTCGGAACGTTTCGACGACTGTTTTTCTCCCGCGACCTTCGAGAAGCGACGAAAGTCGCAGCGGTCGAGCGACGAGATAGATTAAATTTTCATCGAGACAAAGATTTTCAACGGAAGCCTCTTATTGCTTGACGAGCGTGCCATAAGTACGTGTTATGTCGGTCTATCACACTCGATCTGCGCGCGGGCACACACACACAGTTGCGATAGTTAAGCGATTACGGGGAGACACGCTGTTGAAAACGGGGCACTATCGAAGGCAGCAACATTGCACGATCGTGCAGATACACGTACATCGAGACAGGAGAAAGGGGCTTTGGGTATTTTATATATTTTTTGCTTCTCTCGGCATATCCAATTCGATTCGCCGGATTGTGTCGGGGGGGGGGGCTTCCAGTAGGTGTACAGAGACGAATCCGATATAGCAGGCGAGCCCCGTCGGTGCGCGCCGCATTTGCCCGCTGGCCAATGTAACAGTCCTCGCTCGTTGGCCGGTGGAAAAACAACAAACAAAGAAAAAAACAAATACGAAAACCCGAGCAACGAAAGCAACCGTGTCTATCCTCGATGTAATATCGAAGCGCGCGGGGAAAAGAGGGATACGCGTTTCTATCCTCTCGGTGTACGGAGAAGTAGCCCTCGCACTCAGGAGAGTCGGGAGCAGCGAAACGCGAGAAGCGCGCGCGCGCGCGCCTCTGTACACGAGCGCCGCACGCCGAGCGGGAAAACGTAGCAGCAGCAGCGCGCCCAGAGGGAAGGCTGGCTGAGCGTAGGTAACCGGCGAGAGATCTGCGCAACCGGGGTGGCGCGCGGGCGCGTGTGAGAGATATCTCTCGGGCTCTGGCGACGACTCGAAAACTGTGCGCGCACGGCGACGGATGGGGAGAGAAACCGGGCGGCAGGAGAGCGAGACGGAGGCGAAGGCGCGCGGAGCCGGCACACACACACACACACACACACACACACACACACACACACACACACGGGCCGGGCGAGAGACGGAGACGTGGAAAGCGAGGCTCGGAGCGAGAAAGTGGGAGATAGCGGGGCGGCGAGTGGGGGGGGGGGGGGGGGGTCCGCGATGCTCGAAGAGCGGGAAGAACGCTCGTGAGCGAGACGGTTAGATCGGCTCGGCCGGCGGGCAGGAGAGAGAAATCGATAGGTAGAAACCCGGGTTCAGCGCGTTTCCATGTGTCGGTGTAGCGATGGCGGAGGTCCCCGCGGTACCGGGAACGGCCGCTGTGCGGCGCCACCGGCAAGGCCCGCTGGGCGGGCGAACGGCGCATTGGACGCTCTCGGTGGGCGTGGCCGGCGTACCTCCCACTCCGGCGCTGTGCACCGCGGTGATTGACAGTTGGCGAACGACTGCGGACGGCGCAGGATCTAAACGCTAGGCGCTTCCACGCTCGCTCGCTCCTTCGGCCGGTTACTCGGTGTACGCGACGCGTATACGGTACCATCGCGCGCGCCCCGACAACGGTTTTACACACACCGCGACCGGCCAAACGCGACTTTTACGGCCGATAACGCGCGCGGGCCCCACGCGAGAGAGATCGTTTTGGTGATCGTGAACGAAAAAAAAAACAGCGCGTCGAAGAGAACACACCGCGCGTCGAAACGTCTCTTGTATTTCCTCCGTCGAGGGAAAATAATTCTCGTTTCTCTTCGCACGTTTTTATTCGGTGTGAATCCGCGAAAACTTAACGACCCACCGGCCGGGGGGGTGGGGGCATCGTTAATCCTTCGTCTCACCGGTGGCAACGACGGTTTCGTCCAATGTTAATTGTCGAAACGTAAAAACAAAGAGTGAAAAAAGATAAATATTACGTTGCACAAAAGGAGGACCGTTGCTTCGAGAATCTACGAATTAAATGAGCCAGCAGTGTCGTCCGAGAGAGTATAAATCGCGAAACTAACGCGCGGGAATACTCGGCCCTCTGTGCAAGCCCGGCTAGATAGACGGACTGTCAACACACAACGGCGCCCGAGAACAGGACACGGACGAGACACACAGACACACACACACCGTGTACAGTAGTTGTGTGCGGTCGGTTATTGTTCCGATACACTATCGGCTAATCGTCGCGTACGCGCGTGCTTATCTGTTTGTTGTTTGTTTGTTTTGGTTTTTTTTTTTTTTTTTGGTTCATTTTCTCTCCATCGTCGGTGATTCGCTATCGACGGTGTTCAGCAGGGCTGCAACGTGCCAGCGTCTCGTCGAACGGAATAAGAGATTCTGCGTCGCGCCCCGCACAGTGTCTCGTCTCACTAAGTCGAATATCCTCGACGTCGGAACGACAAAGAATTCGCTTTCACGAATTTTTACGAAGGCTTCGTTCCGTACCTCTTTCTCTCGATTGTTTCGTTCATTCGCAACGAATAAAGAACAGCGGGCCGGACGAGTCTCGTGACCTCTAACGCTGTGCCGGCTAGCAGGGATTCCCCCCTCTCCTCCCCCCCCCCCCCCCCCCCCCCACCGCCGCTCAACCGCCGGGCGCAACGCATCACTGAAACGCTCTCCACGGAACAACGTCGAGAAAAAAAAATAAAATATTAAAACTCGTCGAGCCTCGATCGAACGGCCCGTGGACGAAAGCTACGATCATCGACTACCGAGGAATTTATATATATATATATCTCGTGCACAGTGACATCGTGATTTTTTTTTTCTTTTTTGTTGGTGTTTGAATTTTCGAAGTGATAAAAGTAATTAAGGAAGAAAAAATATTCGCTGATATGTCTCCGCGTACGCGTATATCGACGAGTATACGCGCTACCGGTTAGGAGGCGCGTTTTTGACAGGCATCGTTCAGTGGCAAGTGCGCGGGACAGGCAAAGTCTACACACACATATATATATGTATATATGTGAAACGTGAGAAAATCGGGCGCGAGTGATTTTGATACATCTTTGTCCTAAAAAAAAAAGATTGTATATATACATATATATACACGCATATGTATATGTATATACGAATTCACGGGAGTTCGTAGAGAAAGGAGAGTCGCAGATAATGACCGAGAGATCACACTGAGACCACGTGCTCTCCCACCGTTCGATCCGACGGATTTCTGACGCTGTGATGCGACGCGTCTGATACGCCTCTTGCCTATCCGGTTGCCAGTGAAATTGTTATTTCTCACTCGAGGCCTCGAGAGAAATCTTGCGAAGGAAAAACGTGAAAAAAAAAAAGAAAAAAACACCGGCGGCGAGGATGAGGAAGCACGAGAGCACGAACTCCTCGGGAGCGAAGTCGCAGTGCTGACGACGAGTTCGGGCGCGAAACGAAAACTTCGTCCGAAGAGATATATATATATATATATATATATATTTATTTTTATTTTTATTTTTTTTTTAAGAGATCGACGTTTCGCAACGCCGGAAGGACGAGGCTACAGTTCTCGAGCGCTATCGGGCGTCGCTCGGAGGGAAACTAAACGGGGATAAAGGAAAAATCATTGCCGGAGGATCCGGCGGCGAGATCCCGGGTCGTAGGTCGACCGGGAGGAGGTGGTGGAGGTGCCGGCCGACCACCTCGCGAGCAAACACCTCAAACTACCGATTTTTCGTCGCCGAGGAGGATTCTATAAACAAAACAAAAAAAAAAAATTTTTAATTAAAGAAACGTACATAGAGCCGTGTCCACACGCTCGCATGTATATCCACATTCGCCGCGAGGACAGACGTCGCGGACAGTGTGAAACGTAAAAATAGGGAGAGGATAAACGACGAAAAGAAGGGAAAAAGAAAAAGTGGTGCGAAATAATAGAATATAAAAGTACGAAAAGGCCAAGAGGGGTTTTTTTTTTTTTTTGTTGTTGTTTTGTGTGAAGTGTGAGAGGGCTCTTCGTTACTGTGGGAAAATACAGCCGCTACGGTGGCTCAGCACGCAGAGTTCCCCGGCGCGGCCAGGGCGTTCATGGCGCAGCCAAGGGTACGTGCACTTATAACACAACCAGCCTACAATATCTGTGGAAGCTCTGTTTCGCCATTAATTCTATAAATATCTAATGGTCGGAGGATAGGAAAAAAAAAAAAATGTTCGATTCGTCGGCTTGCCGAGTGCGAAGTCGGGGTGTATTTTTTTTTTTTTTTCGCGAGACTCGCACCGCCGTTCCACTTGCCGGTGTGTACCGTACGGTGAACTTTTTTTTTTTTTTTTCACTCGCGCAACCCCGAAGCCTCGCTGAGAGACTTCTTTATTTTTACCGTGTCGTATTCGCACCGATCGGCGCGTAAAACTCTTTGCGGTTAGTGCCTCGGCAACGAGGCACGATAAAACGATTCTCTCGCCGAGGCGTATGTCGGCAATAAACGTTCGCGCGATTTTTACCACCCCGGCTTTCGATAATCGTTTTGGGAGATGAAGAAAAAAATTAAATCGTCAAATAGTTTGATCGACGCTAGCTGGGAGAAACGTGTGAAAATAATAATTCGTAGATGAGGGAAAACAAAAGTGCAGTCTCCGGGGTGGTGAAAAATCGTTCGGGCGATTTTACCACCTCGAGTTTCGATAATCGTTTTGGGAGATGAAGAAAAAAATTAAATCGTCAAATAGTTTGATCGACGCTAGCTCGGAGAAACGTGTGAAAATAATAATTCGTAGATGAGGGAAAACAAAAGTGCAGTCTCCGGGATGGTGAAAAATCGTTCGGGCGATTTTACCACCTCGAGTTTCGATAATCGTTTTGGGAGATGAAGAAAAAAATTAAATCGTCAAATAGTTTGATCGATGCTAGCTGGGAGAAACGTGTGAAAATAATAATTCGTAGATGAAGGAAAACAAAAGTGCAGTCTCCGGGGTGGTGAAAAATCGTAAGCGCGATTTTACCACCTCGAGTTTCGATAATCGTTTAAGGGGAATCGAAAAAAAACGAAATGGCCAAAAAGTTAAATAAAATTGGCGCCACGGTGAAATAATGTGCAAGAAATAATAATTCGCTGATCCGGGAATAAAAGTGCGGTCTCCGAGGTGGTGAAAATCATTCGCGCGATTTTACAACTCCGAGTTTCGATAATCGTTTTGCGGAGATGACCAAAAAAAAATTAAATAGTCAAATGTTTGATCGGCGCTACTGAGAGAAACGCGCAAAGCAATGATTCGTAGGTAATAAATAAGGCAAAACAAAAGTGCAGTCTCCGAGATGATGAAAATCATTCGCGCGATTTTACTACCCTGAGTAAGATAATCGTTATTGAAGACGCAAAAAAAAAAACAAAGGAGACCGTCAAAAAGTTAAATAAAATCGTGCGCCAATGTGCGAAAGGTGTAAAAAATAAATAATTCGTAGATCGGATAATAAAAGTTATAGAAGCATTCTCCGAGGTGCTAAAAATCGTCCGCACGATTTCACCACGCCGAGTATCGATAATCGTTTCGTGAGATGTAAAAAAAAAGAAAGATATGGAAATCGTGAAAAAATGTAATAAAATCGGCGCCACCGTGTAAGGAAACATAAATAATTCGTAGATCGTGGAATAAAAGTGCGGTATCCAAGGTGGTAAAAAGGTTTAACGCAGCTCGTTAAGAACGAAGCGGGATCGTCGGCGAGGTCCGAAGTCGGTCGAGCCCGATCGTTCCAATTAAATATCGAATTAACGATCGCGCATCAATGACTCGATAACAATAATAACGCGATCGGCGAGTGACAACACCGGGACGAGACGGGCACGGGTCCTCTCTTATTCTCTCGTTGCCCCGCCGGCGGAACACGCACGTGCGTTGCGTTACGAATCGTTAGCCTCGCGTAAATACATACTATCTACGCGACGCCGTTTCCGACGAATCAATGAGCTGACTCGTGTGTCTCTCGCTCTCGCCGTGTGTACGCGTGTGTGTGTGTGCGTGCGGGTTCGGCCGTGGCGAGATGAGACGGGTTGTATACAAACGCGGATAATAATACTCGATTTACACGATTTAACTTATCGCGCGACGGGTGAAACTCCGGATTCGACAGTCGAACGGTCGAACATTAACTCCAGAGTGAAATTCCGCTTCGAACATTGTCGATATTCCTTCTCAAAGATTTAACTCTGGACACGATGGGCTTCAGTTTAAATTCCCCCGTCGATCGATCGAACATTGTTGCACAGTGAAATTTCTTTTGTCAAGATTGTCGATGTTACTTTTTTTAAACATTTAACTTTGCGACGCGTGAAACTTAGAATTTGACGGGCGAATGATCGGACATTGTTGCAGAGTGAAATTTCTCTTGAAACGTTGTCAATGTTGCTCTTTAAAGATTTAACTGACAGACGTGGGAAACTGAAAATTCGACCGTCGATTGGCCGTACGTTATTGCAAAGTGAAAATTCTTTTGAAACATTGACGATATTTCTTGTCAAAGATTCAACTTTAGAGACGATGCGCTCGAGTTTGACTTCCCCTGTTGATGGATCGAACATTGTTGCAGAGTAAAATTTCTTTTATCAAGATTGTCGATGTTACTTTTTTTAAACATTTAACTTTGCGACGCGTGAAACTTAGAATTTGACGGGCAAAGGATCGGACATTGTTGCAGAGTGAAATTTCTCTTAAAACGTTGTCAATGTTGCTCCTTAAAGATTTAACTGACAGACGTGGGAAACTGAAAATTCGACCGTCGATTGGGCGAACGTTATTGCAAAGTGAAAATTCTTTTGAAACACTGACGATATTCCTTGTCAAAGATTCAACTTTAGAGACGATGCGCTCGAGTTTGACTTCCCCTGTTGATGGATCGAACATTGTTGCAGAGTGAAATTTCTTTTATCAAGATTGTCGATGTTACTTTTTTTTAACATTTAACTTTGCGACGCGTGAAACTTAGAATTTGACGGGCGAAGGATCGGACATTGTTGCAGAGTGAAATTTCTCTTAAAACGTTGTCAATGTTGCTCTTTAAAGATTTAACTGACAGACGTGGGAAATTAAAAATTAGACTGTCGATCGAGCGAACATTATTGCAAAGTGAAAATTCTTTTTAGACATTGACGATATTCCTTGTCAAAGATTTAACTTTAGAGACGATGCACTTGATTTTAAATTTCCCGTCGATCGATCGAATATTATTGCGCGGTGAAATTTCTCTTTAATCATTGTCAATGTTACTTATTAAAGATTTAAATTGCAAACGTGTGAAACACAAAATTCGACTGTCGATTGAGCGAACATTATTGTAAAGTGAAAATTCTTCTCGAACATTGACGATATTCCTTGTCAAAGATTTAACTCAAAGACATGTGAAACTAAAAATCTGACAGTCGAATTGTCGAAACATTATTGAACAGTAAAATTCCGTTTTAAATATTGTGAATATTCCTTACTAAAGACCTAACTTACACACGATGCGTGAAACTTAAAATCCGACAGTCGAGTGATCGAACATTATTCCGAAGTGAAATATCTGTTCGAGCATTCTCACAATTTTTTTGTTCAAATATTCAACTGGCAGGCATCGCGTGAAACTTTACATTCTCCGGTCGATTGATCGAACATTATTCGGCATTGAAAATTGTTTTTAAACATTCTCAACACTTCTTTTTAATAATTGAAAACTAACCGACGCGAGAAACCTGAAATTCTCCAGAGCGAAACAAGCATTATTCTATAGTGCAATTTTTCTATTTCATTCTCTCTCATAGTGTTAAATCGATGCTTCGAATTTACACCATGTCCGTTCCGCCCCTCTCTTTATTCTCATGTTATCTCTCTCATTTCTGCAGTGCAATAAAACATTGATTTTCATTCGGCGTGACAACCGTCTCATGAATATAACATCCGCGTCAATCAATCGGATTAATTATCCATCGAGGTAATCGTTCGAGTTATACAGATCGGAATATACTTTTAAACGGTGCGTGTCGCGTTCTTCGCAATCCAAGAGATTTGACGTCGTGACGCGAGTAAGGTTTTCGCTACACCGTCCGTTGGCTCTCTAGCAGTTCATCGCGCCGTCGCATCGCGAACGCCCGGGCGTCGGAGACCTCGCATGGGCGCGCTCGCTCCTCGCTCGCTTTTTTACCTGCACGAACAAAAAACAATACATTGCATCGGGACCGGAGATTTTTCTACGACAGACAAATATACAAAAAACCACACGCACGAAAAACTCATCGTCCGACATTGTTCGCGCACCAGTCGCGCGTCCAGTTTCGCCTGAAACGATGACAGAGTGTCAAACACGAAAAATACATCGGCTCGCTCGCTTGCTTATGTCTGCGTCGACAAAAAGAATTCAATGTAATGGGACGGAAGATTTTTGTACGTCGGACAAAAATACAAAAATACAAAAATACAAAAATACAAAAATACAAAAATACAAAAATACAAAAATACAAAAATACAAAAAATACAAAAATACAAAAATACAAAAATACAAAAATACAAAAATACAAAAATACAAAAATACAAAAATACAAAAATACAAAAATACAAAAATACAAAAATACAAAAATACAAAAATACAAAAATATTTTTAAAAACGCAAAAACTCATGTTTGACCGATTACAAGTCGCGCGTCCACTTTCGCCTAAAACGAAACTGGACGCGAATACCTGCGCGAACAAAAAAGAATTCAATGCACCGGGACGGTAGATTTTTATAAGATAGAAAAAAATAATATACACACGCACTAAAAACTCATCGTTCGAGTTTGACCGCTTATCAGTCGCGCGTCCAGTTTCGCCTACAGCGATGAAAAAGTGTGAAACACGAAAATTACATTTTATCTGGCGGATCTGCCGAGTCGGATAAAGCAAACACCCGTGCGCGACGGGCGTGTAAGGAAACTCGTGTCGGAGTCACCCGCGCGCCCGTCTATCGCACAGTGTTTATTGTACGCGCCACAAGTGCCGACGATTTCTTCTGAACGCGTGACGTCACGACCCGACACTGACGGATTAATCGTCGCGATATCGGGATATCGAGTGTATATATTCGTTCCATTCCGAAAAAATATATATAATCGCTCTCGTGCTAAAAAACGTTGCAATTATTTTTAATCCGCGGAAACTTCAACGGGACCGTCGAATACCGGGGAGGTGCTTCGTGCAGTGTTGCGAAGCGGAAGGCGTGACTGAGAGATCGATGACAGCCTACATCGTTTTTAAACGGTTCTCTATTTTTGTATTTTTTAAATTTATTTATTGATTTTTTAACTCGAAAAGTTTCGAAACTCTTGACGTGCACCGAGGACGTGACTTTGCCGTCGGGGAGTCCTCGGGTCGAGTGATGTTTTTTTTGTTCATTCAATCTTTTGGAGGATTCTTCCAAACGGCCGTGAAAATTACGACGGCAGAATCGGGACGAATAGCGGCGAACGTCGAAGGTGGATTAAATTGCACAATGTTTTTTTTTTTTAAAGTCTTCGAGGATTCTTCGATCCGGCCGCGAAAATTATGACGGAACAATCGGCACGAGACTAAATTCTATCAGATTGTCACGACTGTGTTTTGCATCGCCCAAACTTCGCTCGGGGAAGTTTACTTGGAGAATAAAATTCTAAAAGTGGACAATGTTTTTTTTTTTCATTAATTGAAACGTCATGCAGATATCTTCGTCTTTAAATCGCGGCGTGTTTTTTAAGGTCATTTTTGAACATTCGGCAGTTCAACCGTGGAAATTGCGTCGGTACAATTCGGAACGAAAAGCGGCGGACGTCGAAGGTGGATTAAGTCGCGTTTCGACTGAAACGTTTAAACCGATCGAATTATAAATAACTCGGTAGCGATACACGAGAATCGAGGTGTGAAAAAAAAAGAAAATTTGTATGTCAGATCGCTGCTCGAGAAGTGAGAATTTTTCGTGGATATTTCCGACTCTCAATGACGTACTGAAAATTAGTAAAGTGACAGGAAGTTTTATTTCGTTGGAAAAATCGTCCTCGTACGGTTTCGGGAGTTCGAATTATGCCCGTCGGTCCTCCGCAATACTCGCAGGCAGGCAGATTGATGGAAACTGATACGTTCGTCGAACACACAATTTTTTTTTTACACACAATAGTCCGCCGAAGTCGGAGGTATAAAAATGTGTGTGTGCAAACGTCTCGATTCACGATGAAGCGGTCAATACAGAGACTACTGGAAACCGCAAACTTATTTCAGCGCTCAATTTGCACGGCTGGCTGAGTGAAATTTTTCTCGTCTCGCCGGGAAATAAAAAGACCTTTAAAGTCATCGCAACACAAGAAAACATTTTTCTTGACGCAACGACGTTTTTGGCTCGCGCATCGAACAAGCCCAGCGACGGTATGGTCAAAGTCCCTCTCGAGGGCTCGCCAAGTAAAATAACAACAAAAGTTAGTCCCACCAAGACTCGCGATAATATTTTTCTTTATCACCGATATTCCACTCGAGTATTTCTACAGTGCATATATGGATATATTTTTAGTGATAAAATAAAAATAAAAATAAAAATAAACAACGATAAAAGTAATAAAAAAAATAAAAATAAATCTTCGATGCAATTTGCACGAGCCTCACGTTTCCGATTCCAGTCATGCGCAGCACGTCGAGGACAGTTTAGAATGTAAAATCCCGAGTGAACTTGTGTGCCGGTTGGCTCGATGCAAATCTTCGGGCGACAGCCAATTGAGACTCGTGCTCGTGAGTTTTCCAAATGTCAGCGATCAATCGAAGAAACAACGAGCGACGGTTCTCCGCAATTTTTTTTTTTTTTTTTCTTTCCATTTCTCTCCATCCCGTAAACTTTTAAACGTCAACCGTGGAGTGTATCCGAGTGTCACAATCGTCGGGTAGACACGCGACGCGCTTTTGCCTACATTCTAGTCCGCACCGAGTCGACTCTCGCTCTGCTTTCGGGATAAACGCAGCGAGAAAACGTAACGATCTCTCGCGCGCTCCGGCCGAGAAATCGTTCTCGTGTCCCCGACGGTCCGAGAAATTGCGCGGACGGACAGAAACGCGCCGAGGGGAGCATACAAGCGGGGACACAGACGAGCGGAAAACTCGACGCCGAGTTCTCCGGGTCAATTCGCGGGCTGTTCGTGTCCGTGTTGCGATCGACGTGCGAGTTTACTTCGATCGCGACTCTCGTTCGCTCATTTGTTCCGAGATTCCGTTGGCGCGCATGCGCATTCGAGGGTCGCGCGCGCCTCACTCTCGATCGCCTGCGCAGCTCGGAAGAATGCGAGACGGTAATTAGCGACCGTATAAGAGCCTCTGTGCTCTGCACGTCGTGGACCGAGCGATTCTGAATTTTTGTCCGAACGCTCCGCGCCTGGATGGACGTGTGTACGCTTCAGCCTCATAATTTCCGTTGAACCGCGAGCTTTTATGTTATGCGAAACACTCCTCACCCCCAATGGTTTTTTTTTTTGGTCATATTTGTTTCTCTGAACATAAAAAGTTGGCTTGAGTTACATGGCAGAAAATGGACATACGAAAAAGACCAAGCTATATAAATTACAAACGGCACTTGCCTAAGGTGATCGGCCCAGTTTGTGACAGAAGTACCTCGAGCATAGTCGGCTCTCCATTTGATATGCAGCAAATGCATAGCAGGCGTTCGGGGGTTCAGAAACTGCGACTCTTGGTCCTTCTTGTTTGTCCCTATGATTTTACACGCTTAAAGTGAGGGACCTGCGTAGAAGTGTTATAAAGTGACTGACTGACAATTATTATTGACTCCAGCCTAATTGGACTGTTATTATTATCAATGTTATACTTTACCTTTATTGCTATACTTACTGTTTTCCTATTTTTAACACTCGCTATTATTTCTAGTTCCTTAATTATTTCTACTATTATCGTCGTCCCTACTACTGCTACTCTAGTATGTACTGCTTATCTTTATTATTATTGATTTACGTCATTGTATTTTCATTAGTGTATTTTCTTTCTACTCTTGTTTATTTGTAACTACAATGCTCACCGGTGTGCTCTGCTTGTGCTGGACAGTTTCTTAAGGAATTTATCCCTGGACCCAATAAAACCTATATATGCAATCTATAAACTAGGCCTCTCATCTTATGAGGATGTGGGACTTGCAGTCAGCAGAGTAATCGTAGGATAAATTCGATACAAACAGAGAAAAGTAGAAATATAATGTGTTATGAGATGGAAAAACGAATTGGCAGTTTGCAAAACGTTGCGTCCCGACAAAGGGTTATGTTGGGGGGGGGGGGGAACATTTAGGTCCCTCCCACTCGTCTTCCGCATTCGGTCGGCAATAAAAACTTGTGATGCTACTGTTTCTAGGGTGCTGAAACTTTATTGCTTAACTAAAATAGAACGTCTATCGATTATACTACGCTCCTATCTTCATTAAACACTAAAGTTTCAGCACCCTTGACAAAAATAGCATTACACCTTTATTAATCAACCGCTGCATTTAACATTTTCTTAACCGCACGCTATTTTTACTAGGGTGCTGAAACTTTATTGTCTAACGAAACATAGAACGTCTATCTATTATACTACGCACCTATCTTCATTAAACGCCAAAGTTTCAGCACCCCTGACAAAAATAGCATTACAGTTTTTTTTGTTGTTTATCAATCGCTGCATTTCACATGTCCTTAACCGCACGCTATTTTTACTGGGGTGCTGAAACTTTATTGTACAAGGAAAATAGAACGTTTATCTATTGTACTAGACTGGACTCACGTCTTTATTAAGCACTAAAGTTTCAGTACGCTTGACAAAAATAGCATTAGTTTTTTTTTTTTATCAACCGCTGTATTTCACATGTTCTTAACCGCGCGCTATTTTCACTAGGGTGCTGAAGATTTATTGTCCAACGAAAATAAAACTTCAATTATATAGTCATAGTTACATAGTTTTATTATATTGTATAGGTTTATTATAGTTTCAGTAATATTTTATCTAATTGCTTTATTATTCTTGGCGTATGTAATCGTGTGTCCTACCGTATTTCGATGCAGCGTCTTCTTACGAGGCTCAGTCCTTAGAACTCGAAGTAAACGAATCTATCTATTTGTCGATTCAACACTGGACTCCTACCTGCCTTGAGCGCTAAAGTTTAAAGCACCCTTGACGAAAATAGACTTAACAGTTTTTATTATCGACCGGGGGGGGGGGGGGGGGCTTTTCACATTCTACTTTGTCCAAGGTGAAACAAGGCTGAAACATTATCGTCTAACGAAAATAGAACGTCTAAATCTGCTTCGAGCCCCAGAGTTACAGCACCCTTGAAAAAATAATTGCATTTTTTCATTATCGACCGCCGCACTTCGCGTGCCCTTAACGTACAAACGAAACGAATAGCGCATTCGAATTGACCTTCGGGCGTTCCGCTCCTCAAGCCACTGGTGATAATCCGCTTCGTCCCGCGAAGCCCCACGTTCTCGCTGTCCCCGCCGTATCCGCGTTACGCGTCGAGAGCGCAAAACCGCTCGCGGCAACTTTTGTGCTCTCTCGGCCTTTACGTTTCCCTCTCGGAATCGCGCCGACTCCTTCCAGCGGTCTCTCGACAGCGAGAGACGGGAAGAGCCGGGCGCGCGGCGGCAACAACAACAACAACGCTTCATGCGCACTGTCCGCCGTGCAGCCTTTATTCTATGACTCCGCTAAGATAGACTTCCTCGGGGGCTCGAGCGAGCGCGGACGTTTAAAATATTCCACTTGCGCGCGAGGGAACCGCGCCGGTCTGACTCGGCATCGAGGTGATATCTTCATATAGGTATTGCGGTTCGCCGGTAGCGCAGAGTGGCAATCGTGAATTATCGTCGATGCTTTTTCCTCGAGCCTTACTTACTCATATATCTATATATATATATAGATATAACTATAGAGCTACGTACATACGCTGTATAGGTGTATAAATTTTACACTGCACATGCAATTCGAGTTTCCATACACTGTAGGCTACTTTAGCATGGACGGACATGTGTCCAGCGTCGTTGGCTACATTTTCTTGCCGTTGAATATTAAATTACATCGACGAGCTTGCGATTCTTCGGTATTGCAAAAAAAAAAAAAAAAAATTTAAATACCCTCGACGAAGCCAGTTTTCCGTTCCGTTTCGCGGACGAAATTTCACCGCTGTCGGTGAGTTTGACTCTGTTCGAGTCGCGTTTCTGCGCACCCTGAGTGAGCTGTGCGCACCAGTCACTTTGAAGTACTGTGTAATTGTAAATTCATAGGGCAATTATCGAGGATTATTTTTTTATGCTTTTTTTTTTTTTTGGGTACCGATCGTTGGATAATCTCAGTGGCTCAGCCTCGGTACATCTGTAATTGTGTTTGAGCGTATGTGTGTGTGTGTGTACGTTCGAACGAAACCACAGGGACGAAGAGAACCAGTCCCGGAATGATAATTAGCGTCACGCGACGAGACTCCGTTCATCCCGCATCTCATGAGTTTTCGTTCTCGTTCTCTCCCTCGCTTCACCCATCGCCTCTATCTTTTCATTCTGTCACAACTATTTATGCAAATATTCTGTCTCGCTCCCTCGGCCATCTCTCACGTAGCGGGCCTTAACAAACGCGTCCGCATTGCAATTATTACGAACCAGCATCGATTGTTTTGCCTTTTTTTTTTGCCGGTCTTCTTTTTTCTTTTCTTTTTTTTTTTCTCTCTTTCGTAAAACACGACGAGCTTCTTCCTCTCGTTTACCTCGCATAATGAAATTCCGGTTCGGCGCGTATTTCGCGAGACGAAACACCGAGCCTGCCTCCGACTGGATCGGCCGCAATTACAGAGTGAATTGTGACACGTATTTTTATTTCTTCCTTTCGTGTTTTCATTTTTTTTTTGCTTCTTTTTTTTTTTCCTCTCTCTCCCCGGACGACTGTCATCGAAGTTGTCATAATCGCTCCGGGGTTCGTCACGCATCCTAACCGGTGTTCCTTTGAATCGTCGGTACTTCAAACTCGATCCTTCCGGTCCACCGATACGTCCGACTCTGAGCGTTCCCTTGTACGTTGCTCTCATTTCCTTTAAATCTATTTGAATTTTTTATTTTATTTTTTCGAACCTTTGGAAGGAAAAAAAGAAATGGTGAATTAGTATCGGGAGATATTTCTCACGATCGGGGCGTCGCGGAGACCACCTGTAGCCTCGGCGTGGCGATGCGCGTTGCGACATGAGACGCGATGGGCTCTTTGCCCGCTGAGAGAGAGAGAGAGAGACACGGAACGGGAACAATGAGACGGAAAAGGGCCGCTCGGTGATTCGTACGTTCGGTGCACCCGAACCGGTAACGCGCGTTTCCCTCCAGTAAACGCCCGCGAAATGTATCATTAATTTCGCGAATACTCGCGTTCAGTCTCGTACTCCCGTACACATATTCATATATATATATATATATATATATATATATATATATATATATATATATATATATATATATATATATATATATCTGCGCATTTATCATTATGTACATGTACCATACGTGAAGGAGAAAGCGGGGCAAAACGGGACAGTTGGCGAGAAGCAATTTTCCGATGATTTTTGGATGCCCTATTTTAGCCCATCGACGAATCTGGATTTTCTGTCCGATTTGCTACCGTGCCTTATGCATCGTATATGTATATGTATATGTGTATATGTACGATATGCATCGTATATGTACATGTAGCTTATATGTAGATGTGTCATATATGTAGACGAGAGTGGGGCAAAACGGCACAGTAGGCTAAAGGCAATTTTCTAATAACTTTTGGATGCCACATTTTGCCCCCTCGATAGATCAGAATTTTCTGCCCGTTTTTCTTCACTGTCCCATTTTACCCCGCGCTTCCATATATGCATCATATATGTACGTGCGTCATATATGTAGGGGAGAGTGGGGCAAAACGGGACAGTGGGCTAAACGCAATTTTCTAATAACTTTTGGATGCCCCATTTTGCCCCCATAGATAGATCCGAATTTTCTGCCCCGTTTTGCCTTACTGTTCCATTTTACCCCGTGCTTCTCCATATATATCATGTATGTACGTGCATCATATACGTATGTCTCACATATGTGTAATATGCATATATACGTAACCATGTACAAAATCCATGGAGGAGGACCGAGGTGTACACGATGGTTCTCATCCCGTCCCTCCCACGACCCACTTTGCCGACGTTCCTCGACCAGCCCAGCGCCCGGTAATAATATCGGCTGGAGTGCCCGGTTATGGAGTGGCTTCGTTCGCTCTCGCTTATAGTACATACAGAGTCATTATCATCGCCGGCTGTCGCCTGCCCCACGAACTTTGCCATACCAGCGGCAGCACCGTGCGTAAACCACGATGCCACTCTGTCTCGTCGTTCGCGTAAGGACGTCGTGCTTAATATCCCGTATTACGCCGGAACGCTTTGCCGATTCCGTCTCTTTGCGACATTTGAGTTTCGATCCCGCCCTTCACTCTTGCAAGCAGACGGGTTAAAAAAAAATATATTATTCTTCTACGGTCAGAAAAAAATAATATCTTTTTGCTCGCGATTATCGGCTCTTTGGAACGGCGGGGGGGGGGGGGGGGCAATCATTGCCATGATAAAATGAAGTATGCAAAGGAAACGTGAAAACAAACGAAATACACCGATACATAAATTACATGTTTTTTTTTTTTTTTTTTTTCTCATGAATACCTAAAAAATTAGAATTCAGCGCGAAACTATGTTGCCACTGGTCGTTAAGAGGTTAAAGAACCGCGCTCGTAACGCGATTACGAACAAGCCTCGTATATTCTTTATAGAAAGAAAAAAATAACCTGCGCAGTAACTGCTCCGCCGAACGCATTTTCCGTCGCTATTGCTTCGTTTATTTTTTACTCCCTCGATATTTCGACTTTGAATTATTAAATTGCATGATCTAGTTGAATTATTACATGGTGTCCAGTGGTCCTTGAAGTCGCTTGAAGTCCTGGAACTGTCATTGAATTTTGCCTGTCCCCGAAGAAGTCCTGGATTGAATTTTGAATCCTTGAATTTTTAATTGCCACGTAAATTTGAGCTTCTTTCAAAATATATATTACCAGTGACCATCCTAAAAAAACTGTGTATCTGATTCGCTGAGACACACATATATACAATTCGTGCATAGTGAATAGTTTCTTTTTTTTTTAACCGTTTCCAACGTAAACGAAAATGGTTATCGAACTAAATGTTATTCAGTATGTCGCGGGTGATATGCATATTTTTATTTTTTTTTTTATAAATGTTCCAACACAACCTTTAAATGTCCCGGAAATTGTCCTTGAATCTTCTTGAATTTCGTACGGACTTTTTACTGGACACCATGCATTAAATCGAATTATTAAATTGAATTATGAAATTGAGTTATTAAATTAAATTATTAAATTATTAAATTAAATTATTAAATTGAAATAAAATAAAACAATATATATATCAAGTACGATTAAGTAGAAATGTTAATGACAACTGTTTTATTGTTTGCAGTACGATGATGGCGGGCTGCACGGGGGTTACCTCGAGGGAGGCGGCGGCGGCGGCGGGGGCGCGGGTCTGTACGATCCGCATGGCGCCGCCCGGGGTGTTCCTGGTCTCCACCATAGCCCGCACCTCGGGGGCATGGGACCGGCTCACCCTCAATATCCCCCGCCCCCTCCTCAACCTCCGCAGCACGTACTCGCTGCGGCAGCGGCTGCCGCCGCATCCGCGGTACCCGACGTCCACAAACGCGACAAAGACGCCATTTACGGGTAAGTTATGCAATTTCACATATCCGCCCGTCATTGTTGACGATCGTCCTTAACTGTTGTGTATTAACCTTACGTACGCTAAGTATACACGAGCTATCCGCGGCGGGGGTACAAT
Source organism: Amblyjoppa proteus (assembly GCA_963922035.1). Lineage (NCBI taxonomy): Eukaryota > Metazoa > Arthropoda > Insecta > Hymenoptera > Ichneumonidae > Amblyjoppa > Amblyjoppa proteus. Next base: position 13,257,856 of record OY998233.1, read on the forward strand.
AAATAATGTGCCCGACGCTTGCGAACGTACTGTGAGACGAAGAAAGCACGGTACATCCGTTTTCATGCACGCCGGCCAGTTATTTCATTGGAGTATGTAACGAGGAGAACAAACCGACGCATGAGAAATAAAATGGCCGGATCGCCTCGAGACTCCGTGCATTAAAAAAAAAAAAAAAAAAATTAACAAATTTTTGGGACGGTAGCTGATTACGTTTTTCCAACTTGCGTCTGTGTCAGATTGCGTCCCTAGTTGTACTCTGTCCCAGCTTACACAAATGTTCAACTTACGTCGATCTCATCTTACCACGACGAGCTCGAGACCGATTTTGGAAAATCGTCGAGTTGGACAGAGTTCAGACCAACTAGCGTCATGTCCAACTTACGTCGATCTCAAACTGACCGGTCCTTTTGCCGATGGCTGAGCCGGGTCGCGGTCGGTTTCGTGCTTTTGTGTCAACTTACGTCAGTACAGAGTACAACTAGGGACGCAATCTGACACAGACGCAAGTTGGAAAAACGCAATCAGCTACCGTCCCCAAATTTTTACGAAGAAAATAACCCTAAATAATATTATAATGTACATTACATTACATTACATTACGTTGCGTTGCGTTGCGTTGCGTTGCGTTGCGTTGCGTTGCGTTGCGTTGCGTTGCGTTGCGTTGCGTTGCGTTGCGTTGCGTTGCGTTGCGTTGCGTTGCGTTGCGTTACATTACATTACATTACATTACAATGTTATTGTATGAAATGAAATGAGCAAGCTGCTGGTGCATGGCCGAGAGGGAAACCGCATGCGCGTCTTTGGGACGTGACGATGCGCTCCCCCTTCGTGGACTTTGAGAGATCGGCGAGTGTTTCGTACGTAGGCGAAAATTAATTGCACCGGCGAGACGAGCCCGCTCTCGTGCGCACGTCGTGTATCGGTCACCGCGATTGAGCTTTTCTTTTTTACCTCGTTCGTTCCTTTCTGCGGCCGTGTGCGCTCGGTTAGTTCGCCGGCACCGGTAGAGAGAGAGACTGTCGTAATAGAGACATCGCGCATTCGACGGGAACCTTATCGGGCGGCACAGTGCCCGCTCGCCGTTTCACCAGAATGTCTGGAATTTCCCGCGGTTATTTACACTACTTTGGGGGTCATGGACACTTGCTGTAAAAATAAAATGCACCTTGGATCATTAAAAAAAAAAAAAATATTAATCTAAACAATTATTTTAATTTTAGTAATTTTTTTGAGGACAAGTTTGTGAGTATCGCGAGTATAATTCGACCGGATCAGTTACGAATTCGGTAACTGAATGCCTGAAATCTGCTTACTATAATGGTTGGAAAAAGGAATCCCCTTGATCACTTGCTTGGATGATTTTAAAAAAAATTACAAATACATTTTAATATTAATCTAAAAAATAATATTTATATTTATTAATTTTTTCCCGAACAAGTTTCAAGATTGATTTGCATCGCGAGCATAATCCGAAATCAGCACTAATCTAAGCAATAATTTTCATTTTATTAATTATTTTTCTGTCCAAGTTTTGCTATTGATTTGCGTCGCAAGTACAATTCGAAATCAGAATTAATCTAAAAAAAAAAAAAAAAAATCATTTTCATTTAATGAATATTATTTCCCTCCGAGTTTTGCGATTGATTTGCATCGCGAGTATAATTCGACCGACAGTAAACCGACGCGATAAATTAATGGCTGAAATCTGATTTCTATAACGGTCGAGAGAAAGGGCTTCGCTCGATCGCGGCGAAGATGACGAGCGGACAGTCTCAGCTCCCGAGCAGCAGCAGCAGCAGCAGCAGCTTGGTAGACCTCGTAGTTATATATTATATATAAACAGCAGCCCCCCCGATGGCCGATAGTCGTTTCACGGCGGTTTATGCCTCGGCTCCTCCCGCGAGAGAGCGAGAAACGCGATGAGCATCGGCGGCGCACGAGGGGGCCGTCGAGGGGGGGGGGGGGGGGCGGCGCGGGGCGGAGGCGGCAAAACAGCGCAAGCGATGCGCACACAGCAGCCCCCTTTCGTGATTTATCGTCGCGAGAGATGCCCAGATTTCTGGTATCCCCGTGCGAAAACGTGCGCTCGCGCGGGCTCCCGAACGGGAGCTTATTATATTCGGCTAACCTGCAATTTGTCCACTCGTCGTGTGCCCGGCTCTCTCTCGGGGTGTTCCCCGTGTAACATTCTCGGAACGCCCGGATATTATATTCGGTCTAGCGGTGGCGCGCGTTTAAAATCCCCCGTGCTCGAGGAACTATTTAGGAGGGTTCGCACACTCGAGAAAAGGTCGGGTGTTTCGAGTCGCCGGTCTATAATGCAGCGCGTTGTCCGGTTAGTAAGAATCGATTTTAGTTTTTTTTTTTTTTTTTTTTTTTTTTTTAGACAGCTTGTCGATTAATTTATTAGTGATTTAATTTTTTTTCTTTTTTTTTTTTTTTTTTCGACGGTTTCAGGGGTAAATAAAATTTCGATAGAAAAAAAATCCACTGCACCGACGGTTTCGAGTACTCGTGAATAATTTAATGTGGATGTGATGGATTTAATTGTTTCTTTATTTTTTTTTCCTTGTGTGTTCTCGAGAGGGAGGATTTTATTGGGGGATTAAATGAAAAGTCTCGTTATGGAAAACGATGTTATTTATTGTAAGGTGGGTTTTTAGTGCGCCGCTTTGTTCGGTTATTGAGAATGGATTTTCTTTTTTTTTTTTTTTAGACGGCTTGTCAATTAATTAATTACTGATTTTTTATTTTATTTTTTTTATTTATACAACGGTGTATCGCGTAAATGTTTTCGGTAAAAAAAAATTCACTGCATTGACGGTTTGGAGTACTCGTGAATAATTTAATGTGGATGTGATGGATTTAATTGTTTCTTTATTTTTTTTCCTTGTGTGTTCCCGAGAGGGAGGATTTTATTGGATTAATGAAAAGTCTCGTTATGGAAAGCGATGTCAGTTTTTTGGGGCGGGTTTACAATGCACCGCGTTCTCCGATTAATAAGAATCTATTTGATTTTTTTTTTTTTTTTACACAGTTTGTCAATTAATCAATTACTGATCTAAAAAAAAATTTATTGAGTTTTTTTTTTTTTAATAAAAAGTTCTGACGGGAAAATAAATTTCCGATGCAAAATTAACTGCATCGAATACCCGCGAATAATTTAATGTGGATGTGATGGATTAAATTATTTGTTTTCTTTTTTTTTCGTTATCTTTTCGAAACGAAGGATTTTATTTGGATACTAATGAAAAAATCTCGTTACGGTAAACAATGTTACTTATTTTTACGGATCAATTTCTCGTGTCACTTATCGACTCTGCCACTGCGACGTATCTGCTGAAATAAAGTCTTCAATTTTTCATGAATCAGTAATTACGGAATAATATGACGAATTTAACGAATGGCTTTTCATGATTACCAAAAAAAAAATTTGTACGGTAAAGTATGACGAGAATCTGTGAAAGATAATTTGTCGTTTAACGGGCCGTATGTTTCGGCATTCGAACGGTTTAAGAAACAAAACTCGAGCACCGACGATTTTCCTGTCGGCATTCGGTTTCAAGAATTTCTTTCGTCTCATAATTTTTTTTTTTTTTTTTTTTTTTTTTTTTTTTTACATAATAAACGTGCCAACGGCTAATAAACGTGATTCGCGATACTTCGTGGCTTTCACGGTGGAACTTTCGATTCCAAATAATGCGCACGTTTCGCCGCAAGTTCGCTGGAGTGGAACCGGCATAATATCCTTTCTCCCCGGGCGAGTCTGCAAGATCCTTCCTGAAAAATTTCTCTCATCCGTTGATATTTACGAAAGAAAAAAAAAAAAAAAAAAAAAAAAAAAAATAATTGTTTCCCTAATTTAATTGAAGGCGAAATGAATGAAATTCTAATAATCGCCAGCGAGCGCGACTTCTTATCGTATCAATGCGCGACACTCGGGCGACACTTTGACCACTTTCATGTAATTCAATTTTTCAAAAACATTTCGCTCTTTTTTTTATATCCCCCCCCCCGACTTCACACTCCGCCGTTGATAAAAAAATGTGCCCAAAGTTTAGCAACACACTTTCGTTTATTCACCCGCCGGCTTCGGCTCGGCTCGGCCCGCGCGATGAAAATTCTAGCGCGGTCGCCACTCCGAGATATATATATATATATATATATATATGTATATATATATATATATATATATATATTTATCGGTCGGGACGGCCGGAGTTCGTCACGACTTTGCGCCGCTGAGGTATCGGTCCATGCCCGACGCTCTCGAGATAATTGATAAGCGTGAATTACTCGTGTCATCGCTTGTATCACGAGAGCGGGCCGCGTTAGTGCCGCGAGGTCTCGGTCATTGTCGCGCGATTATCGGTTCACTCCACCACAGTGCGAATCCTCGACGTGTTTCCGACCGATCAGCGGTGGTTTTTCTTTTTTTTTTTTTTCTTTTTACTGTCGTATCGCGCCGGTCGCTACGAATCGAGACTCTCTCCGAGTACAACGGAGTGTCTCGTTTGCGAAATCTCGGCCGAGTTTCGACGCCCCGGTCGGGTGAGAAAAAAAAAAAAAATCACCGGGTGTTCGATGACGATACACTCGCGGTTATATATAATACACGACGAAAAAGAGCAGAGGCGTGGATCAACGAGGGACGAGGACGTGCGCGCGTTCTCTTCGTTCCGCTAGCTCACTCGCGGAAACCACAAAACCGCATATACCCCAAACAACGTTCAACGGCCAATCATACCATTACCTTTGCGGTCGCATCATCCTGACACCTTGTTTATCCGACACCGGCTCCCTCTCTCTCTCTCTCTCTCTCTCTCTCTCTTCAAACCCTCTCTATACTTTTCTCGTACAATCTAGTCTGCAAATAAATATAGGGGTGAGCGGGGCAAAATGGGAGAGTGGGGCAAAAACTGGATGGCAAGGAAAAACGCAATTTTTCAATAACTTTTGGATGGAAGAGTGAGGCGAAGAGAAGCTGAAAATCGGGATTTATCAATAGGGCGAAAGTGGATGGCAAGGAAAAACGCAATTTTTCAATAACTTTTGGATGGAAGAGTGAGGCGAAGAGAAGCTGAAAATCGGGATTTATCAATAGGGCGAAAGTGGATGGCAAGGAAAAACGCAATTTTTCAATAACTTTTGGATGGAAGAGTGAGGCGAAGAGAAGCTGAAAATCGGGATGTATCAATGGGGCGAAAGTGGATGGCAAGGAAAAACGCAATTTTTCAATAACTTTTGGATGGAAGAGTGAGGCGAAGAGAAGCTGAAAATCGGGATGTATCAATAGGGCGAAAGTGGATGGCAAGGAAAAACGCAATTTTTCAATAACTTTTGGATGGAAGAGTGAGGCGAAGAGAAGCTGAAAATCGGGATGTATCAATGGGGCGAAAGTGGATGGCAAGGAAAAACGCAATTTTTCAATAACTTTTGGATGGAAGAGTGAGGCAAAGAGAAGCTGAAAATCGGGATCTATCAATGGGGCGAAACTGGATGGCAAGGAAAAACGCAATTTTTCAATAACTTTTAGATGGAAGAGTGAGGCGAAGAGAAGCTAAAAATCGGGATGTATCAATAGGGCGAAAGTGGATGGCAAGGAAAAACGCAATTTTTCAATAACTTTTGGATGGAAGAGTGAGGCAAAGAGAAGCTGAAAATCGGGATCTATCAATGGGGCGAAACTGGATGGCAAGGAAAAACGCAATTTTTCAATAACTTTTGGATGGAAGAGTGAGGCGAAGAGAAGCTGAAAATCGGGATGTATCAATGGGGCAGAACTGGATGGCAAGGAAAAACGCAATTTTTCAATAACTTTTGGATGGAAGAGTGAGGCGAAGAGAAGCTGAAAATCGGGATGTATCAATGGGGCGAAAGTGGATGGCAAGGAACAACGCAATTTTTCAATAACTTTTGGATGGAAGAGTGAGGCAAAGAGAAGCTGAAAATCGGGATCTATCAATGGGGCGAAACTGGATGGCAAGGAAAAACGCAATTTTTCAATAACTTTTAGATGGAAGAGTGAGGCGAAGAGAAGCTGAAAATCGGGATGTATCAATGGGGCGAAAGTGGATGGCAAGGAACAACGCAATTTTTCAATAACTTTTGGATGGAAGAGTGAGGCGAAGAGAAGCTGAAAATCGGGATGTATCAATGGGGCGAAATGGGATATACAAAAATTATTGGAAAATTGCGTTTTTCCTCGTTGTCCCGTTTTGCTATATGTTTTTTTTTATATACGTCTATTATATATTTCACAAAGCTGTGGATTTGTTTGTATATTTGTCACATCGATCGGGGGGGAGCTGAGTATTCCAAGTCCCCCTAAGCGTCCCTCCCAGGCCCTGATAACTATTCCTCTATTCTTGAATAGGAAATGCGTCACTTCCGGTTTAAAAATCTCATTTCGTTTCGGCCGGAAGGGACGTCGTATCCGAAAGTTTGAAAACCTCATTCAGTTTGAAAACCTCATTCAGTTTGAAAACCTCATTTTTCGACCGGAATTGACGTCATACAGGAAATACGGTCACATCTGGTTTGAAAATCTCAATTTTTTCGGCCGGATGTGACGCCATTCCGGAAATATGTCACTTCCGGTATGAAAATCTAATTTTTTTTGTTTATTGGAAGTGACGTCGTAACCGAAATACGTCATTTCCGGTTTGAAAATCTAATTTTTTCGGCCTGAAGAGACGTCATACCTGAAATACGCCACTTCCCGTTTGAAAGTCGTTTTTTCGACCGGAAGTGACGTATTTAAGGTTCAATATCCGACGTCTATCGCTCATCTCCCTTCATTCTTAATGTTAAATTTCTTTTTTACGTCGCTGATTCTCTTTTTTCCAACGTCCACCGCGATACACCCTGCCGATCAACTTTGGCCGATCGACTTATCGCGCACGATCTCGAATTAACGTTCGCCCCTGCCGGCTTCTGTTCCCGATGAATGAAGAGGTTTTCGCCGAGCACCGGGACCATTATTCGAAGAGCCGAGCGGTAAAAGGTCCCAATTCCCGAGATCGTGGCGTACCGCTCTGCGCAGTCAGGAAGGGAGTTTCGAGCCGAGCGGCGACGATGAAGTGCACGCAGAAGCGAGACCTCGAGGAATAAAAGAGCTCGGAGGAGCGTGGGGGAGTTAACGTGAGACCGAAAGAAAACCCCCCCCCCCCCTTTTTTTTGCGAACCGGTAACTCGTCCCTGCAGTTCGCAAGTATAGGTGGAAGCCGCCGTGGCGTTGGAAGAACTGCCGCTGCCGCTGCTCGGCTGGCCACGTCAATTTGTCGAAATTCGTTCCGAATCGTTTTATGCCCGGGGCGAGCGGCGGACCACTGCTCTTACCGCTTCTCGCCCTCGCTACCATCGGCACACATCTTCCAATGACCTATCCCCCCCCCCCCCCCTTTCCAGTGATACCGATATAGAGCTCGGTGCAGCGAGTAGAAACAAAAAAACAATTTGTTACATTAAAAAAAATAGAAATGTAAAAAGACAGCGGATGATTCCAAAGGAAACCTTCCGGCGTGATCTCTTCATGCTTTTGCTTCGCAAGATCTTTTTACTTTTTTTCATCAACACATACACGTGGCATCGCATGCAGAAAAAAGGTCCGTCAACGATTATTATGTGACGTTTTTCTATCTGTTCTTTTTTTCTCTTTTTATCTGTCTCTCGAGTTAACGCGGTCTTGACAATAAAAAATTAATGAAAAATAGTCGAAAATTAAAAATTAAAAAAAAAAAGATAGAAAAGTAAGAAGACAGCGGATGATTCCAAAGGAAACCTTACGGCGTGATCTCTTCATGCTTTTGCTTCGCAGTCTCAAGATCTTTTTACGTTTTTTATCAACACATACACGTGGCATCGCATGCAGCAAAAGGTCCGTCAACGATTATTATGTGACGTTTTTCTATCTTCTCTCTCTCTCTCTCTCTCTCTCTCTCTCTCTCGAAAGTGTGTGTGTGTGACGTAAGTACGCAGCTGACATGACACTTTTCGCTCCTGGGTGTTTCGACTCTTTCTGCCGCTCTTTGCCCCTTTAGGGCCTGTTTTCAGGTACGTAGCGTGGCTGCCTGCCCTCTGCTTCTTTCGAGGTGCATATTGCGCCTCCTCTGTCCTGCTTTTTCTCGTCGACGGTGGATTTGCTGTGCTTGAGTCGCATAACCTCTCTCTGCTTTCGGCTGTGTGGGTTGCTGTTGGTGAGGCTGTCGGTGCGGCGCCTGAGCTCTCGGCTGCTGTGAGCGGTGGGCTTTCGTGAAGCGTCAACTATCGGGCGGTGTGGAGGCTCCCGCCGTGGGACCGCTGGCTCCGTCGGTATGTCGGAGCGCGGCCAAGCCAGCCCGCTGCGCGTTCGGGCATTGGCGGCAGTGCGTCGGTTTATTGTACTCTCTCTCTCTCTCTCTCTCTCTCTCTCTCTCTCTCTCTCTCTCTCTCTCTCTCTCTCTCCGGTTTAACGGCGCGTCTAGCGATCGAGCTCGGTCGCGCGCCACGAGCTAATCTTATCTTATCCCGAGATCATATAACGTTGCCCCTTGGGCTCTTTCTCTTTCTCGTCGCGTTACGTACACACGATTTTCTTGCGGTATCACTCGCTATCCGTCTCCCTCCTTGTGCCCCGCCGATGCGTCACGGAAAGCCGACTGCCGGATTTCTGGATGCCTATTGACTGACGCAAAGAAATTAACTCTCACGCGTACTCCATCTCCCCCCCCCCTCCCCCCCTCCCGCCTTCGACTCTTCCCCCTCGTCTCACTCGCTCGTTATCGCGGTCCGTAATTTAGAGCGAAACTATTGAATTACAACGTTAACCCGCGCCTAGACGCGCCGCTCCGGGTCAGAATAGTTAGTTTTTTTCCTAAGTTTTTTTTTCCAAGTTTTTCTCTTTTCTTAATTTTTTTTTTTGTTTTTTTTCTCCTTCGGCGACGAGGAGTTTCTTCGAGTCCGGCGACGATAAACAGCTGCGCGCTGCGTTTCGCAGAGCACGGCCGGCGAGGAGAGAGCCGCGCGGCCGCGGCGGCGGCGGCTTCCGTCGGACCGCGGCCGTCAGCTCGGGCAAACCTCGCCTCGGCTCTCCCGATGTTGCTCCGATGTTCCTTGACTGGTCCAAAGCATAAGTTGCCCGGTGCGTGTTCCCTCTTCGGCGACTGCCCGGAGACGACGACGGCCTCCTCGCATGCCGAACATTCGGCCACTGCACTGAGAGGAGGATCCAGTAAAAATTACTATATCACTTGGGAGATGTTGCGACACTGTAAAAAAAAAAAAAAAAAAAAAAAAAATTGTTCGAAAATTACTGAACAGTATTGGAAGCTTTTTTTTTTTTTCTTTACATAAACTGCCTCTGAAATTTCAAATACATATGCGTTGCAATTTTACACTAAAATTAGTGTTTTTTATGGAAATTTTTTTGTGAATTTCAGGCAAAGGATGTGTAATCGTAATATCTCGTATTGTAATTTTACAGTAAAAGTACATTAATGTTCAATTAATGCGAGTAATGTAAGGAAATTTCAATTTCCCGCAAATTAAATTTACAATTTTTTGTTTGTTTTGTTTACAGTGGATATCACATAGTAGTAGAGCGTTAGGGCGCCACCTACGGTAGGAATTACCGGATTTATAAGAATTTTTCTTAAATATTATGGTAAAAATTCTTCGATAATCTCGGACTTTCTATCATAGGTGGCGCTCCGACGCCCGCACTACTTTGCGCTATGGCAATTTTTCTTAGATGATTGGTAATTTTTGCTAGTTCCTTCTCTCAGTGTGTGGTCCTCCTCGGCTCGACGGGACCCTCCACACAGAAGAAAAGTTTATTAATCGCCAATAAAATCGGATATTAGAATATTTTTAGTTGAATTAATTAAATTTTTAATTTGACCCGAGGATAATTTTACTTGATTCAAGTTCATGCGATATCGAACTCTAACAAAATTTATTAGATTTCAATGAAACTCACTATTAAGCTCATATTTAAATAGGCAATTTTATTTGCTCCAAATAAATGTTATTTGGTTTTGATAAATTATTTTTCTGGGTGTCCTCGCGATGCTCCGAACGCGGAAGGTTGCTTCTTCGGCGTGGTACGATGAAAGTCGGCACGCCGAATTTCGTCGCTCTTTCGCACAGTAAAAAATAATTTCGTAAAATCAGAATGCGAAATTTCGTAAAAAATAATTTTGTTAAACAAGTGACAAACGTGTTTGTCACTTCTTTGAATATACGAACCTGTCCTTTTGTTTCCTGCATCATTGGCAATTTTAATTAGCACACTTTTGTCTGTCAAACTTCAAAATTAACAATTAAAAAATTGTGGACATTTGTAGACAATAATTTGTTGTAAAAAAGTACAAATTTTTTTTACTGTGCACCCGGGGAATCCGTTTCGCTGCCCGTGCAGCCGAAAGGTGACGGAGTGAAATTGTAAAAAAATTTTTAAGATGATAATAGCTGGTCGATGATTGCCCAATGTTAACGTTGCGTTCTAACGTGGGATTTCTCGAAAAGGCTAAGTAAAATCCTGTTGATCCAAGAGGATTTTTTCGTAGCGCGTGGACTGTCATTTAATCTTTTAGTTTCTGACTTGTTTATATTATTGGCGGATTTCTCCTTGACGAGTGTTCAAATACAGATGCGTCTTATATGTAATCCATGTATATGTGATCCGAAAATCCGATCAATATGTAATCCAACAATGTGCCTAATTTTTCGGGCACTCTAAGTGAAATCCAGTTGACCCAAGAAGTGCTCCAAGAAGTTAAACGCGGCCAGTCGATGATCATTCAATTGTTCGGTTTAGAATTTGCCTGTTATCAACGAATTTCTCTTTGACGACTATTCGAATAGAGATGCGTTTGATAACTACTCACATCTATAAATTCCAATATATATATATATATATGTGATCCAATAATGTGCCCAAGATTTCTCGGGCACTCCAAATAAAATCCAGTTGGTCCACGAAGATCCTTTCTCAGGCGGATTGTTATTTAATTTTTTTTTTGTTTGTAATTTCTTTATTATCAGTGGATTTTTCTTTGACTAGTGACGATTCAAATGCCGATGCGTCTTGCAAATACTCAGTTCTATCAATGCATTTCATTTAGTGTGAACGATCGAAAGATTATTATTTTTGTTACTTTGAAATAAAATATTATGTACTTTTCATGGATATAACTTTGTGCTGAAATTGATTAAATAATTAAATTGCCGGCTGAAGGACTTAGGCCAATGGATCTTTGCCAAGGTGTAAAATTATCATTAGCTACAAAGATTATTATAAGAAGATAAATCTACAAATATTAACTTCGACGATAAATCCCTCTCACTGTCATTAATCAAATTGATTGCAACTAAATAACAGACATTTTTTTAACGAACAATATTTTTGTTTCAGACACCCCCTGTTCCCGTTGCTCGCGCTCATATTCGAAAAGTGCGAGCTCGCGACGTGCACGCCACGCGAGCCCGGTGTCGCGGGCGGTGACGTGTGTTCGTCCGAGAGTTTCAACGAGGACATAGCGGTCTTCTCCAAACAGGTAAAACAATCGATTTAAATAAATAATAATAACAATAGTTTTATTTCTTTGGGTTCTTGCAACCTGTTACAAAATTGCTACAATAATGATAGCCTTATATTAGCATTTTATTCACATCGTACGGCGACTTCGCCTTTTACATAATCATCCTCAACAATATTAGTTAACGATAGTCTTATAGTAAACCTTATATATAGCTAATAATGGCACGGACATAACTCAGATAGGGTGAACTCGCGATCGTTACGGGATGCGAAAATTAAACAGAATAGCTACTTCGCAATATCTGCCTTTGCAAACTCAAGGCTTGGGGGGGTGGGGGGGGGGGGGGAATTAAAAATTCGCTAAACATTTTCTTCTATTGGAATCATACAATGGAGATTTGAGTAAATAAAATCTAACCAAAAGAAAAATTACTCCAAAATACAAAAACAACAATGACCCGAGGGCAATTGAGTCGAATGAAAATGCTAGCTTCGCGTAATGCGAGACCTTAATCCCCCAAAAGAGCGCCTCTCGATTCCTCGACCCGCTTTGCGTTCCTCTCCAGCCTCGGAAAAACCGGAAAGCGCTCGACTCTTTAAAAAAAAAAAAAGAGAGATAATCGGAGCGTCGGGAGAAACTTTTTTAGCCGCCACAGCGAGATGTGGAGAGGCGGAGTGAAGAATCTTCGACCCTTGTCCATATCTTCGAACACCCCAGAAATCTTTCACGTCCAGCGCTCCGGGAATGCGGCGCTCCGGGAGAATTATTTTTGGATTTCGCCGGCTGTCTCACGCGGCCCTCCAAATACCTTCGACGTGCCGGGACGCTTTCACCGTATCAGAAGAAGAAAAAAACAAAAAACCGAAGAAACTAGTCCTGAAAAATGGTCCGTTTTTAAGTCGCGACGTTGCACAGTATTTATCTAATTTTCATTCCTCCCCCGGCTCGCCGGTCGCGTTTCCTGAACTTTCGTTCATCGACTCGGTCTCTCGGTCGCTCTTTCGGCTCGACTCATTCCCGTAATTCTCAAGGACACCCGAGCACATATTCACACAGGGTCCACAGGCCGGTCGCAAGGTAACCGGAGAAGTCCAAACGCGCGTGCGCGAAACGATTTCGGGGGCCTTTTAAAACGTACCCATTTCGCCGTCTACATTCCTCAGCGCACACGTAGTCTCGAACGCGGCAACTCTTCACCGCTCTTGTGTGCTTTTTCCACCCCTTTCGCGTCTCTGTTGTTATCATCATTATTATTATTATTATTATTATTATTATCATTATTATTATTATTATTATTATTATTATTATTATTATTATTATTATTATTATTATTATTATTATTATTATTATTATTATTATTATTATTATTATTATTATTATTATTATTATTATTATTATTATTATTATTATTATTATTATTATTATTATTATTATTATTATTATGTCTGTATATCTATATTTATTTATATTCTTATACGTGTGTAAGTGTAGGCATATTTTTAAAACGCGATCGATCTTCGTCGCTCGTGGACTAGCAGCTCGAGAAAAGAGCAACCGGTTATACGGACGTGTTGCCGTCCGTCCGTCTGTCGGTGAAAACCCGGGAGCCCACGCTTCTCGACCTCGAGAATCTCTCTCTCTCTCTCTCGCTCGTCTCTCTCGCTTGTACGAAAGTCTCTGCAGGCAGTGCGCTAGATTTAATTAAATGCAAGCAAAAATTAAGATAAAATAAAACTCGGAGCTCCGATTCTGAGACTTGTGCAACTTGTGTACACGTGTTGAGCAAGCGCGGAGGCTGTCGACGATGTTCAGCTAAGACGGACAGGCGATACTTCTTTTTTTGTGCAGAGGCAGTGCGCTAGATTCAATTAAAAGCAAGTAATAAGGGAGAAAATAAGAGAGCTCCGATTCTGCAATCTGTTTATGTAGACGCGTTCGACAAACGGAGCGCACGAACTCTGCTGGACAATTATTTATTTGACCGTCGGCCCGCAAATAAATGTGTTTAATTTAAATAAATATTTATTTATTAAAAATAAATATTTATTTATTAAAAATAAATATTTATTCATTAAAAATAAATATTTATTTATTAAAAATACATATTTATTTAATAAAAATAAATATTTATACCAAATAAATTATTTTTCTGGGCGCGAGAGTTTTCGGTTTGTCGTGCTCAGGTGCGAACCTTTTTTTTTTCTCTACAGGCAGTGCGCTATATTTAATCATGGTGGCCGCGGTCAGGGAAAACCGGAAAGAGTCAGGGAAAGAAATCTTCGTCAGGGAATCAGGGAAAAATCAGGGAATTTCAAAATTGGTCAGGGAAGAAGTAAATTGTCGCCAAACCTTCTGCAAATAAATAAGAACTACATAAAATGGAGCCTTCAAAAAGAAAAATGGAAACATTTTGAAAGAAAAAAAATAAAATGCAATTAAACGTCAATACAATAATGAGGCATTTGCATCGGCATCATTAATTAAAAAAAAAATAGAATTCGCCAGAACTTTGGTCGGGAAAAATTGTTAATTGCTCATTGAAAAGTCAGGAAAAAGTCACTGAATTTTTTTGTTCCATGGAGAAAACGTCCATCATGTTAATGAAGAGCAGCTAAAAATAGAAAAAAAAAGAAAAAAATAAATAAAAGAGTCCTAATTCCGCGATTTGTGTCTCCACACGTGTTGAACAACAAGAGCGGACGGACTCGGCAATTTTCGGCTCGCCGAAACGGCGATGTGTGCGCAGGCTCGAAACAGCGTTTTTTTTTTCAAATGATTATTGCTATTTTTTTTTTTTATATGTGTACCAACCTCGTTGCCTCTTTTTCGCACCTCCGCAATGCCTGGGGTCGCGAGAATGAGACGTGGGAGCGAGAGAAAAGTGAAAAATGTGGAGCGCAGGTAACACGGGTAGCGAGAAGCCCGGCTTCGAGTAGCTCTCCTCGGTCGGTGATAACGATAAGAGTTAAGCCCTCTCGGAAGAGAAGAGGCTCCGCTGTGCTCTCGGCGATCGGATAAGGCGAGAGACGACCGAGCAGCCGAGAGCTCTCGGTATACAACATCGTAAACTACACACATCTGTATCCCGATTCGTTCGAAACTGGAACGTCGGATGAAAAGTGTGTATGTATATATATATATATATATATGTATATATAGACACGAAAATTCCTTCGATTTTGGCTGGAAATAATCTTTCGTGGCTTGTCGCGAGAGTCCCGGAGTCGAGGAGCACTCGGAGGAACCAGCGGGAAGAACGAGTTCAACGGATCCCGGTAGGAACTCCGTCGAGCTCGCAGGTAGAAAATTCAGGGCTAAAAGGGTTCTCCGGAGTATCCTCGGTTCGTAGCCCTCGTGGACCGATTCTTCAGTCACAAAAGTAAAAAAAATATATATACATTTTTTTTTTTTGTTCGTGCTGCGTCACGCCCGCCTCGAGGTTGCGTTACAAAGTGCGCGCTCCGCCAGTCCCACTGTCATCTTCGTGGGACACCGAATTAAAAAAAAAAAAGTATATATATATCTTTGTTTTATCGCGACGCCTGACTCAAGATTGCCCTGCAAAGTCCACGCGTCGCGCGTTCCACTGTCGTCTTTGTGGGATACCCAAAAAAACAATATACGCATACATCTTTGTTTTATTCGTGCTGCGTCACACCTGACTCGAGATCGCCATACAAAGTGCACGTGTCGCGTGTCCCACTGTCATCTTCGTGGGACACCGAACAGAAAAAAAAGATGTATATATATCTTTGTTTCATTCGTGCTCGCGACGCCTGACTTAAGATTGTCTTGCAAAGTCGACGCGTCGCGTGTCCCACTGTCATCTTCGTGGGACACCGAAATAAAAAAACTTATATATATATATATATTCTTTTTTTATTCGTGCTCGCCACGCCTGCTTCGAGACTTACAAAGTGCACGTTTCGGGCGTCCCACTCTCATCTTCGTGGGACACAGAGAAAAAGAAAACGAAAAGAATATATATATATCCGACATAAAGTCTAAATTCAGAAGAATCCGTGCTCGTAATTGGAGCAGCCTCGTTACTGATACTATGACACAATATACAACAAACTAACGTACATATGCGTACACCCGTGACATTTGACCCGAGAGTAATTTATGACTGCAGCTTTTCTCGGTCGCGATGTAACCAGGCACCGAGTATCAAACAAAGCTGGGACGATTCCCGCATTTTTTTTTTGTCTCTCAATGCTCGAATCTCCGGAGATTGAGCTCTTTCTTTTTTGATAAAAATTCGTTAATGAATGAATCCATTCGAGGCGAAAAAAGAAATAAAATAAATTCGTCTGAGCGAGCGGGGCACCCAACACATTGCGCATGCGCACGTAAGAGGAACCGCACACACGTGCACACGACGCTCAGATAAGCAGGTGACAATCCTCTTGCGGCCATTTTTTTTTTTAATTCTTCCCTGCGCCGTGTAAAACCGATGCTAAGCCGACCGCGTTGGCGACGACGTCGGTCGCGCGTCGTGTCCGATAGTTGCCGAGAGATAGGGCAGTGGCGCGTTCTCGTCACCGCGGGACAATAAAAGGGCACGTTGCCGTCGCCCTGCACGAGCTCGTTGCACCTTCGCCGATCGTCGCTCCGTTTCTCTTACCATTCACGTGCGCGCTGTTGTCAAAAATATTAATTGCACACCGATCCGTCGAGTCGCGGCGTAAAACCGCGCACGCGACCGCGCATGCGCAGCCCCGATCGAGCTGTGCGCAAAATAGGACTTTTTGTAACACACGCACGAAAACTCTCACTCTGCCGAGATAACTGTGCGCAAAAGTATCTACACCGAGATAAGTGTGAAAAAAAGTATCCACACCGAGATAAGTGTGAAAAAAGTATCTGCACCGAAATAACTGTGAAAAAAGTCACTACACCGAGATAAGTGTGAAAAAAAGTATCCACACCGAGATAAGCGTGAAAAAAAAGTATCTCCACCGAGATAAATGCGCGCAAAAGAATCTACAGCATTTATCTCGCACGCCCGTGCTGGAAAGCGCCACTTTCGCCACGCTCTACAGTCACGAAAAGCGGTACTTTTCGTGAATATGTTACAAAACAAAATTCAGTTAAGGACAACGAAGGAAAAGGATGCCGCGGCGATGCGCGAGGAAACCGGAGAAGCGGGGAGATGCGCTAGGCGGAGCGAAAGAGCGAGCGCGAGGGAATATAGGGCGCTGTTCATTTCGTGCCATTGTAAATTGATCTATTCAATGGGCCCGCGCGTCCATTATCCGCCGGTCCGCGGGAGCCGCTCATTCGCCTCCTCGCCCCTTCGCTCGCCGGGCCGTTTTCTTTCCGGAGCGGGCACGGCCGGGCTGGCCGCGGAACGACGCAGGAGGGCCCTGCGTACTCGCGACTCGACCCTACCGAGGGCCCTTCGCCGCTCGATCGTCGAGGAGAGGACGAGAGCCGGGGACCGCGACTCTCCGAGCCGGGGACCGGCACACAAAACGGCTCCACGGTGCATCGTGCCGTGCCTAAAACGTGCAACGGGGATGTCCCGCTGCGCTCGACGCGCTCGCGCGCATTGTTGTGGACCCTTTTTTTTCCTCCTTTTTTTTCCCTTCCGTCTCATTCTGCTCCGGCTGCTCCAGCTTTTTTTTTTACCTTCGGCCCTGCGCGCGCACGCGCACTGCGCACAGCGCTCAGGTACGGCGCGTACCTACAGCCGGCTCTGTGGATGGCTCTGTGGCGAACGTAGAGGCGGACGCGTGTGATCGAATATAATAAAGAATCGAGGGATGCGAGAACTATGGACGCGAAGTGAACAATCCCGGGACTGCGGAACTGCAGGGTGCCGGAGTTGGCCCGCGCTCTCGGTGTATGAGCAACGCGCGGTGCTGTTTTGATTTAATAAATGGGCGCGTAAAGCTCATGTGGATTGTTCGATCGCGCATGCGCGCGGAGGGTAAACAGAGGCTTCGACATTTTAATGAAAATTTCGGCGTTTGCAGACGTCGACAATTGTCTTGTTTTTTTCCATAACTTACATTTTTTTTTTTTATTAAAGATACTTTTCTCAGTTATAAAAATTATTTTGGAGCACCGGAGAAAAGAGATATTTGTTCAATGCGCAGACTTTTATTTTTATTTGTTACTGTGCATTGAGTTGGGAAGGGCACGTGCACGATTAGATTTCAGATCGAAGACTAGATTTTATTTTTTTATTGATGGGACAAAAACGATTTTTTTTTTTTTAATTTTTAAGTATTTGGTGTAATTTAATTTTGTTCGTTCGGTCTTGGACATTTAATCGAAAATTTGCTTGTACGCGGACGACCACAATTACCTTCTTTTTTTTCGTAATTTAATCTTTTTTTTTTTTGTGGATTAAAATATTTTTGCCGGTTAAAGATACGACGAAAAAAATAATAATTATGGGCCACGGCAAGACATAGATGTTTCTTTAAGGTGGAGACTTTTATTTTTATTTATTACTGTGCATTGAGTTGGGAAGGGCTCCGAGTGCGATCAGATTCGAGATCGGAGATTAGGTTTAAAAAAAATTTATGGGACAAAAATGGTGACGATATTTTTGAAATTTTGGGGATTCGGTGTAATGTAATTTTCTTCATCCGGTCTTCGGCCCCCTCCTCGTGGCTCCTCTCTCTCTCTCTCTCTCTCTATGCTCGTGCGTTATAATCTACTGCTAGAACCTGCCTACCTAACGCCGCAGCTCGATCCTCCGTTGGGATTTATTGAAGCAATTAGAATGCACCTCGGGGGCATTAAACCCTCGTAAAACGTTGGCCCGCACTGACGGCCTGACTAATGCCCGCGACATCGGCCATACAGCAGAGCAACAGCAAAAGCGGACGCGTGCTACCTGCCTCTTTTGCGCGCGCCCACGAGGCGCTCGCGCAGAGTTGTCGCGTAAGCCGAGCAAGCGGAGCACGATATCGCTCCAATATACTCCGACGCATTAATTGCATTACGCATTGTCCGCCAATGCGCTTAAAAAGATTAAAAAAGAAAAGAAGAAAAAAAAAAAGAAAGACAAAGCAGAGTGCATTCAAGAGGCATGTAGGTGTGCTCTTAAAAGACACTTTTAGTGTCTTTTAGGCACGTAGGTGCGCTCTTAAAAGATACCTTTAGTATTATTTCTATATCTTCGTTCTGAGCTTGCAGCTCACTTTATAACGTTTTGGATATTTCGCTCTAATATACTCCGACGCATTGCTTGCATTACGCGTTATTAATCAATGCGCTTTACAAAGATTTAAAAAATAAAATAAAAATAATGTGCAGAGTGCATTTTTGTGTGCTCTTAAAATATACTTTTAGTATTATTTCTATACATTCGTTCTCGACATGCAAGCCAGTCTATAACTTTTGGATATGCTGTTCCAATATACTCTGAGGCATTACTTGCATTACGCATTCTTAATCAATGCGCTTAAATAGATTACAAAATGAAAGAAACAAAAAAGATCCAGAGTGCATTTAGATGGCACTTACGTGTGCTCTTAAAAGATACTTTTAGTATTATTTCTATACCTTCGTTCTCAACTTGCAAGCCACTTTATAACACTTTGGCTATTTCGCTCCAATATATTCTGACGCATTACTTGCATTACGCATTCTGCATCAATGCGCTTAAAAAGATTACAAAGTAAGAGAAAAAAAAAATATGCAGAGTGCATTTAGGTGCGCTCTTCAAAGATATTTTTAAGTATTATTTCTATACCTTAATTATTGGCATGCAGTCCAGTCTATAACTTGGATATGCTGTTTCAACATACTCTGACGCATTACTTGCATTACGCATTCTGAATCAATGCGCTTAAAAAATATTACGAAATAGAAGAAACAAAAAAAAAAAGATGCAGAGTGCATTTAGGAGGCTTGCAGGTGTGCTCTTGAATGATACCTTCGGTGTCTTTTAGGTACGTAGATGCGCTCTTAAAAGATACTTTTAGTATTATTTCTATACCTTCGTTCTGAACTTGCAGGCCGCTTTATAACATTTTGGCTATTTCGCTCCAATATATTCTGACGCATTACTTGCATTACGCATTCTGCATCAATGCGCTTAAAAAGATTACAAAGTAAAAGAAAAAAAAATATGCAGAGTGCATTTAGGTGCGCTCTTCAAAGATACTTTTAAGTATTATTTCTATACCTTAATTATTGGCATGCAGTCCAGTCTATAACTTGGATATGCTGTTTCAACATACTCTGATGCATTACTTGCATTACGCATTCTGAATCAATGCGCTTAAAAAATATTACGAAATAGAAGAAACAAAAAAAAAAGATGCAGAGTGCATTTGGGAGGCTTGCAGGTGTGCTCTTGAATGATACCTTCGGTGTCTTTTAGGTACGTAGATGCGCTCTTAAAAGATACTTTTAGTATTATTCTTATGCCTTCGTTCTCGGCGTGCAGGCCACTCTATAACGTTTTGGATATGTCCTCGCGATAAGAAAGCGGCATGGAAGTGCGGAGGTGGCGCTCCACAACGGCGCTGAGTCTCTCTTTTTTTTGCCCCTCTCTCTATATATCTCGTATTTCTCTCTCGCTCGTTCGAACAGCGTAAACAAGCGCAAAGCCGGATTATCATAATCGCGATAACGCGAGCCCGCCGACCGTTTCGACGACGCGTCGAACGTCTCTCTTTTGTCGAGCCTCACTTATACCCGATATAAAGTTACGATATACCTATATATTCATTTCGCGTCTATAAAACGCTTCCGAGAGTCCTCGACGTTATTTTCGCGGTGCTTGGTTTTTTTTTTTTTTTTTTTTTTTTTTTTTTTTTTTTTTTTTTTTTTTTTTTTTTTTTTTCTGTCTTTACCAGCGGACATTTACTCGCACGGAAATGGCCACGACGCGCTCCGGCAAATCCTGGAAAGGTCGGAAAATTTTTCTTAACTGTTCGGAGAAAATTAGTAAACGAGGAAAAAACGAAGCTATCTTCAGCAAGAAGCAAACTTCGAAGAATCATTTTTTATCACGACATACAAATTTCTTAAACAGAGACGAAGCATCGGGAATTCGAGAAACAATTTCCGTCCAAATGTCTTTTTTCTTAAATTGTTGCCACCGTTTTCGATGCCGTTAAACTGCGTCGATAATTGCAGAAAATTTGTGAATTGTCAACAAAAATATATATAAATTTCAAGAAAATATACTCTTGATTTCATCAAAATAATAATATAAATAATTTTTTAAATGACAATAATAACAACCAGAAAAATAATTAATTTGACGGCCACCGTTTACTTGGTTTAAGTAAATATTTATTTGATTAATTCATTAATTTATTAATTTATTAATTTATTTTACGGGACGAACCCTTTTACATTTACAATTCTTACAGTTCGGATGATTATACAAATATTAACCAAGATAAAGCATGTCTAAACCTAATGACATCGTAATATATTTATTTGTTTAGTTAGTTGTTTTTCAATTTTTTCAATTTTCTCGACGGAACGAACATAATTTTTTATCCATAATTTTATCCATTTCATTCAAACTTTAGAGCCTTTGCGCCGAGGTTCATGTTGCAGATCGTTTCTGGGCCGTCTTTCTCTATCGAGGACGCGTCAAAACGTAATAATTTAAATAAACATTTATTTAACTGAAATAAATATATTTTACTTGAGGCAAATAAACAGTGACCGTCATGTTAACGATTTTTCCGGGTGAAACAATAATTTAAAGTGACAGTAATAAATCGAGGCGGTAAGAGATCCGATCGAGGTCTAAACCGGGACGAAGAATTCGTTATTGACGCGAGCGGCCAAGGATCACGCTAGCTCGCGGGAAGACACACCCGAGGAATGCCGGTGGAACGACACGAACGTCGGGAAAGAGATAACTTCGCTGACGGGATTCGAAGCAGTTTAGTGCCGATGACGTCAGGCATGCGCGGAACTGGCAGCGGGCTCGGCGAGGAAGAGCCAGTCACGCACTCCGATCGATCTCTCGCCGGTGATGACCGATGTGTTTATGGCAGTGGTACTTTGGGGTGGAGAAGTGAAGGATTCGAATCGTTCGTTCACGTCGTCAACGATAATCGCGAGCGTTTGTAAAACCGGCAATTATTTAACGCCTTCCCGGTCAGCCGTTTCACCGTTTTCGTCCCATTCGGCGATGCGGAACTCCGAAACGGAGCGGCGCGCGCTCACGGTACAGAGCGCCCCGAGTGAGATCAACTTCGCCTAATCGTTTTATAGTTATCTGTCGAAAAACCTCTTCGAAGCTTAATTTCCGACGTTACGTGTCGCGTGACGGTAACCAGAAGCAGCGGCCGGAGCGGCGATTTTATACACTGCTCTTTGCCCGTTCGCCACGTCTCGGACTCTCTGCCGGTCTACCGCCGGCCCCGAGGCCTGCAATTTCGGCATTATCGCGCGCACGGCTCTCTCTCCCCCCTCGGGCCCGCACGACCCTCCACGGTTCTTACGTGTTTCCTTCCCGCTAAAACTGTGCGAACGATTTTCCTCTTTGCGAAGAATAACACATTTTTGGAATTTTAAAAAGGCCCCTTTATCTAAAATCTTTCGGGGGCGATCGAGGGAGATCTTTGGTTAAATTGTTGAAACGCAGATTTTGTTAGCCGAGATGGAAAATTATTGTCAATGTTTGCGTTAAATTCTTGAAACGCAGATTTTGTTTCATTGAAAATTATTACCGGAATTTGCGTCGAATCCTTCAACGCCGATTTTCTTCCGCCATAGAAAATGATTGTCTAAATTTGTAAAGTAATATTTTGTTTCGCCATCGAAAGTTATCGTCGAAATTTGCGTTAAAATATTGAAAGACAGATTCTGTTTCATCGATAATTATTGCCGAAATTTGCGGTAAATTCTTGCAACGCCGATTTTGTTCAGCCACCAAAAATTATTGCCGGTATTTAAGTGAAATTCTCGCAACGAAAATCATTGACGAAGTTTGCATTAAATTCTTGAAAAGTAAATTGTGTTTCGTCGTCGAAAATTATTGCAGAAATTTCCGTTAAATTCTCGAAAAGCAGATTTTGTTCCGCAATCGAAAATTGTTGCCGAAATTTGCCTCAAATTCCTGAAACGCATGTTTTGTTTCGCCATCGGCAATGATTGCCGAAATTTGCCTTAAATTCTTGAAACCCAGATTTCGTTTCATTGAAAATAATTACCGGAATTTGCGTCGAATCCTTGGAACGCCGATTTTCTTCCGCCATAGAAAATGATTGTCTAAATTTGTAAGGTAATATTTTCCTATCTAACGGTCATGGAAATATGGCTGAGGATTCGTCGAGGCGGTTAGCGGTATGACGGAGGAACCCGGTAGGAACGTGGAAGAAGAGTATTTCGTACAAAGTCACGGTCCCCGGGGAAAGTCAACGAGGGCAAAGTTTACGGGGATTTTAGGACCCCGAGAGGCAGAGAACCGGAAGGTACTTTATATACCTACGAGCCACTGACCCTTCCTCGAGGGAGCCCCCCCGAGAGCCTCCGAATCGCCACAGTCCTCTCGCAAGGGGCCAGTTGAGAAGAAAAAAAAAAAGGCAAACAAAAAAAAAAAAAGATACTGACCAAACTGAATTCGTGTAGCATTGTTTTACTGTACCCTTGGGTGTGTGCAAAGTTCCCTTCCACCATCGTAGAAAAGTGAAAGTCACGCGTTATAATATTCTCCCCTGTTGCCCGAAAAAAAAATGTCCCGGCTGTTTGCGCTGTAGAACTTTAGCGCGGGTCTCTTTCGTCGAGTGTAAAAGTATAAACATTTTTTTTTTTTTTTAAATTACAACCTCTCCGATCTAATATTGCTGCAATAGCTTGACGCGAGCCGAGCGTGTCTTTTACTCCGGATGAAGGAAAAAAATAAAAGAGAAGAATAACGAAGGAGAACGGGAACTAGTCGGGGGTTGCCGACGAGGATACAAGCGATCGCGAAGACCATATCCAAGCCGGCCAGACCTCTGCAGCAGCTGCTTCGTATATCTTTCCGAAGGATCGCCGGCGTATAGCTCAACCGAGAAAGACGGAGCTTACAGCTACAAGGCAGATTATTCGTTCGTCAGCAGACTTCCTTCCTCGCTGCATGTGCACTCTCTGTTGATCGCGCTCCCGGACGCTTCACCTGAAACCGCTTGGTTTAAACCCTTTGGCTGCGGACGCGGCATATTTGCCACATTGGCGAAAGAGCCATTTTTTTCCATTGTGCTCTCTAAGTTTCATCTAAGGGTATCAAGAGGAATTCGACCTACAGGAGTGATTTGTTCTAAAGAAATGTTCTTTAAGTTTTATCTGAAGATATCCGGAAGAATTCGCCGTATACGAGTGATTTGTTCCAAAGAAATGTTCTTTAAGTTTCATCTAAAAATTACCAGCAAATTTTGACGTATAGACGTAATTTATCCCAAAGAAATTTGGAATATTCTTTAGGATAAATTACTTCGCGGCATATTTGCCGCATTGGCGAAACAGCAATTTTTTTTCCATTATGTTCTTTAAGTTTCATCTAAAAATATCCGGAAGAATTCGCCGTATATGAGTGATTTGTTCCAAAGAAATGTTCTTTAAGTTTCATCTAAAAATTACCAGCAAATTTTGACGTATAGACGTAATTTATCTTAAAGAAATTTGGAATATTCTTTAGGATAAATTACTTCGCGGCATATTTGCCGCATTGGCGAAACAGCAATTTTTTTTTCCATTATGTTCTTTAAGTTTCATCTAAAAATATCCGGAAGAATTCGCCGTATACGAGTGATTTGTTCCAAAGAAATGTTCTTTAAGTTTCATCTAAAAATTACCAGCAAATTTTGACGTATAGACGTAATTTATCCTAAAGAAATTTGGAATATTCTTTAGGATAAATTACTTCGCGGCATATTTGCCGCATTGGCGAAACACCAATTATTTTCCATTATGTTCTTTAAGTTTCATCTAAAAATATTCGGAAGAATTCGCCGTATATGAGTGATTTGTTCCAAAGAAATGTTCTTTAAGTTTCATCTAAAAATTACCAGCAAATTTTGACGTATAGACGTAATTTATCGTAAAGAAATTTGGAATATTCTTTAGGATCAATTACTTCGCGGCATATTTGCCGCAATTTTTTTTCCATTATGTTCTTTAAGTTTCATCTAAAAATTACCAGCAAATTTTGACGTATAGACGTAATTTATCGTAAAGAAATTTGGAATATTCCTTAGGAAAAATTACTTTGCGGCATATTTGCCACATTGTCGAAACAGCAATGTTTTTTTTTTTCAAAATATTCTTAAGGTTTTATCTAAAAGTATCCAGAAGAATTCGCCGTATATGAGTGATTTGTTCTAAAGAAACGTTCTTGAAGTTTCATCTAAAAACTCCCAGCACATTTCGACGTATACAAGTAATTTATGCCAGAGAAATTTGAAATTTTCATTGAGATGAATTACTCGGATGTTAACAATTGGCACTACTGGAGTTGTG
Source organism: Amblyjoppa proteus (assembly GCA_963922035.1). Lineage (NCBI taxonomy): Eukaryota > Metazoa > Arthropoda > Insecta > Hymenoptera > Ichneumonidae > Amblyjoppa > Amblyjoppa proteus. The sequence goes on from OY998233.1 coordinate 13,282,818, forward strand.
ACGTTACGCCGGAAATACGTCAGCGGGTTGAAAAATGAGATCGTCAAACTGGCAGTGACGTTATCCATATAAAGTCACTTCAACGAGAATTGGGCTCGAAGGTTTAACGCAACGAGTTTAACGCACCACTCTCAACGGTCGATCGAGAAATCGCTCATGCGCAATTTTCCTCGGTTCTCGCCCACGCTCCAGACGATTCTCCAAATATTATCGCAACAATATACCTTCCGGTGAGTACCAAACAGAGGGAGTTATGCGAGGGAGGCATTGCAACGACTGCTGTCCGTTTATTTTCCCCGATGAGATTGGCGCTTCTTTCCACCCGCTGCGGCGTTTGGCATTCCGGAACTCTGTGCATTCTCATTTCGTTCTCGACGTCGCGATACTTTTCGCCGTTTAGTTTTGTTCATTTATTTTGTCTTCACTTCCATTTCTGTATGGAAAGATCGATGCTGCGGCGGTGGACGCGACGAGCAGAGACGAACACCTGGCGAGGTCCGAGAATTCTTGCCCGCTCGTTCAATTCCTGACCTTTTACCAGTCGAAACTGTCTGCATTCTGCGCTCTTCGCCTTTCCGAAGTCTCTCCGATTCTTCGACCGCAACCCCTTAGCGTGAACTGAGCGCTGGTCCTCGAAAGAAACTCCGTCCGCTGCACGCGCAGCGCAAGAGCAGTCGCTCTACACACTCAAAGAAGTTTGTACTTTTCTGAACTATCGTTCACAAACTTCCACAATTTTTTATTCGCTCATTTTTCGAACGCACCATCCGCTCCTAGTTTTGCAAACAAGGGTACAAACTAAAATTGCTAATAAGACGGGAAATAAAAGGACAAGTTTGTATACTGAAACCTGAACAAATGAGCTTGTCACTTGTTTGGCAAAATTTTTTTGACGAAAATTCTTATTCCGATTTTACGATATTATTTCTTACCGTTTATAGACCCGTTTCCAATTTCCCGGTTTTCTTCGTTTCTGTCGCAATACTTTTCGCGCTTCTTTGTTCTGTTATTATTAAACTCCCTTATTTTTTTTTGATTAAATTCCCATTTGTACAGGGGAGAACGGGGCAAAATGGAATAATGTGAAAAAACGGAATTTTCCAATAACTTTTCGATGGTCGCTGTGCCGTTGAGTGGGTCAAAACGGAGTTGATGATCCGGATATATCACATGCGGTTATATAGCAATGGACGCGGTGAGCAGAAACGAACACCTGGCGACGTCCGAGAATCCTTCCATGTTAGTTTAATTCCTGACCTGCATATCAGTCGAAACGCATTCTCTCCTCTTTCCGCCTTTCCGAAGTTTCTCCGATTTCTCGTCCGCAACAGCAGCAGCAGCAGCAGCGTCATCGACAACCCCTTTGCGAGAACGGAGCCCGAAACGGAGCACGAAAGAATGGTCGAACGAAGCTCCATCCGCTGCGCACGCGCAGCGTAACGCAGCAGCTCTACCGACCCGTTCCTATTTGCCGTTTTTCCGCGTTTGCCTTTCGCAAATCGCAAACAAACATTGCGAAAATCTCGATGCCGCCTGCGAGCGCAGCCTCGTTGCATCAACGGTTGACGCTGCACACGAGGGATCGACGAGGCTGTTTACAATTTGTAATCGGCGATGTCTACCTGCGCGGCGCTAGCGGCCGCTGAGGGACCGGCGAAAAACAGCGGTGACCAGCGTCGGTGCACACACACACGCACGCACACACACACACAAACACACACATGCAGCCTCGTTCAGCAAGAACTAGTTTCTCTCTCACCGTTCTTCAGCCTCGTGTTCTATCTTGCCTCTCGTCCCTGTCTTCTCTCCCTCCGATTTTCTCGTCCTCTTCCACCTCGGAACTTCTCCGATCCTCCGTCCCTCCGCGAAGTTGACAGTATTTTTGTCCGTCGTACGGAGACACCTTCATTACTATACACTCGGTCTCGCGATCCGCGAGGAACTCCCATTCAGAATTCAGCCTCATGAATACGTCGCGTCGTACACTCTGGCCGGACCGTCCGAGGTGCGACTGGGAGAGACGGACGGATTTCTTTCTCGGACGTATATAGATCCATGTATATGGGCGGTGTGTATGGATGCATGCATGCATACCGCAAGTCTAGCCACTTTGGCGTCGTCTTGCATCGAGATTTCAAGAATTTTATCATTCGAAACATTTTTCAATAAAAATATTCATTTTTCAGATTAATTATATGATTTTTTACTTATTTTTTTTTGTTTACGATAAAAATGTATTTAATTTTTATTTACAAGATTTACGTCTTTACTTGAAGACCCGCGCGGAAATTAAATGTTTGCAAAAGTATGTTGTTACGACCGAGCGAAATCAACAAGACGCGCGTTTGGTTTTTGGGCGGATATTATTAATTACGATCACAATTATTTATCTCCGTCCGCTCTCTTTTGAATGTCCGATCGAGTCTAATTATTTCGTCAATCGATAATCTTTGCGTTTCTTATTTGTCAAACCGCGCTATTCCAGTTATCTGTGTAATGTGTCTCAGTCAATACTCATTTCCATATTCGTTACAATATTGTATTACATATATTTGTACATATAATATATCTAACGTTATATTTTTCCGCAAAAACATATTTTTATCTAACATGGCTATATATTTTTCGATATATATATATATACTTGAAAAAAATATATCGATATATACTTTTTTCCCCACGATGTCCCATTCGCTCGATGTTACACATATTTATCTATATTTTATGTATATACAACTCGATGTATTACGAGTTATATATATATATATATATATATATATATATATTTTTTCTATTACAGCAATTATATACATTGTAAAAACCAAACGAATGAATAACGCGCTTATTGGATTTCGGTGCAAATATTATTAGTACAATCGCAGCTAAGTATCACGAGCACGAACTCTAAAACGTCTCGTCTCTCTGAAAGTCCGATCAAGACTCTTTTGCACGACGATCGATCTCGCATCGATCGTCCGTTCCTTCGTCCATTGTCAAGCCCGACTAACATCGTCTGCCTCAACGAACACCCAGCTACAAATTCCTCACGACAGAACAACATAATTGCTACTTCGTTAAATTATCATTTCATTATCGCAATACGTGTCCATCCCCGATAGGCAAGCTCGTTACAGTTGCTCTACGACTTCCTGCGAAACATGTATCGGACCGTCTATTGGACATCGGCCGGGCGGGCATAATTGCGTGTCCGAGGCGCGTTAAATTAATATCTTGATTGGACGCACTCTCGCTGATTGACTCTCGAATGCCATTAATATCAAATATCATTAATAATAAAAAAAATAATAACAACAATACGGAGACCGAGGTTCGTTGCGACGTCGAATCTCTCGATCGCCGACACTCCTGAATTCCATCGAAACCCGGCGTATTTCCGGTGTTGTCTCGAGCCACATCTCGCCCGGTCCGCTCGGTCTTTGAGCATATTAGCGTTGGCATGTAACACGTACGAATTGTGTATAACCGGGCGAGGCCGCCGCGGACGGGGCGGCCAATTAAGTGGGAGCACGCGAAGGAAATCGCTTAGAGCACCGCAGCATAGATACGATCGTTTCGCGCATACGTACAGACACAACTTATTGTAAGACCATTTTAATGCCGCAATTACTGGCGGATTTAATTATTTGACTCACGTTTATATTCGCCTCTGTTACAGATCAGACAAGAGAAGCCCTACTACATAGCCGACCCGGAGGTGGACTCGTTGGTGAGTAAAAAAAAAAACAATTTCATTTTTTTCACTCAGCTAAAAAACCTCTCGCGTTTCCGCTGTATATTCAATTTTTTTTTTATTGCCACAATTTTATCGACCTCTGAGCTCGGAAAAATCGTTCTCGTGCCTCTCTCTCTCTTTCTCTCCATACATGGCGCGCTGTTTAGTCTCGATGCTTGCGCAATAGGCAGACCTTCGAAAAACTCGAGGAAGAAATTCATCATAGCGATCCGTCTACTCTACCGCGCGCTCCGATCTTGCCGATAAGGCTGGACAACGCTGGATACATTAAATCGTCGGATGTCTCTTGAAGGCCCGGCGATTTTCTGTGAGAAGCTTTGCGCCGCTCCGATCTGCCCGGCGTGTCCCGGACGGACATTTTTCATGCGACTAAATCCTCCTGTCGTCGTAATTATTCCCGGTGCTGCTTACCGTGCTACTCGAGATAAATTAAAATTATTTCCCAAGTGTCGGTCTATCGAAGGCTTTTTCGGGCCGTACGACGGGTTAAAGTCGCCGTTGAACGTGTCTGATGGGCACGAAACGCGGGAGCGGTGCGGACCGACTTTGGCCTAATAACTCGCCGACGCTGGGCCAATACTGGCACTGAGCCTGCTCGAGTCGTACAGCAGGTTAAAGTTTATGAGGAAACATCCATAAATATAATTTATTTGGTTTGTTTGGTTTAAATAAATATTTATTTGATTGACATAAATATTTATTTGATTTACATAAATATTCGTTTGTTTTAAATAAATATTTATTCGGTGTAAATAAATATTTATTTGATGTACATAAATATTTATTTGTGGGACGGTGGACAAATAACTTATTTTTCTGGGTGAAGGCTCTGATGGGAATGAAACGCAGAGCCGATGCCGGGCGACGTTGGCCGAACGCCGGCCGACGCAGTGCCAATACTGGGCCCGTGTGTCGCTCCTACAAGCGCTGACACACGAGACGCACATCGTGTGGCTCGAGGAATGCGCATCAACTGTTCTTTCAACGTCTCTTCCGAGCCGTTCACAGGCCGAACGATCGGTACTCGAGGGATTCTCGCCCACGCGAAATGCACGCTCCGAGTCGCAGCCGTGTTACACCGTTGTCGCGGACGTTGCCGTTTCTGACCGCAGCGCACGGAAACTCGAAGAATGCATGCGCGCCGGTCGTAAAGGGCCGAGAGTTTTACGCCACCCCGAGAATGTTGAAAATCTATTCGAGACAAAAGAATGACACGGGAAAAATATAATGTAGCTTGCCGCAAGAGACTGCGCGTCTTACTTGTCGGATCTTTGCATTATGCATCCGCGCATGCGCGCGAGCTTCGAGACGGAAACCGACGGACAAATCCCGGCTTCGGGATGTTTTTTTTTCCTCCTCTTACCTGTATTCCAGACTCGCGCCCGGTGTCTCGGAAAAACGGGAATTCATCTAAATTGTAAAAATGAATGAGTCGCGACAATCGATGACGCAGGAAACGACAGACGCTCCGCGGCACGCACGTGAAAAGCCTGCCTGAAGGATTCTTCGTAAAATAAATTATCGGACGCGCAGAAAAGAAAATACATAAAATCTGGTCTACGGCAGACTCGTGGATAGAATCTCTTCCCTAAGCAAAAAAATAACTTTGTGAAATCAGAACGGTAAGAAAAAAAAAATGGTTTATCGTTGCCATTTTTGCACGTGAAAAGCCTGCCTGAAGGATTCTTCGTAAAATAAATTATCGGATGCGCAGAAAAAAAAAAATACATAAAATCTGGTCTACGGCAGACTCATGGATAGAATCTTTTCCCTAAGCAAAAAAATAATTTTGTGAAATCAGAACGGTAAGAAAAAAAAAATGGTTTATCGTTGCCATTTTTGCACGTGAAAAGCCTGCCTGAAGGATTCTTCGTAAAATAAATTATCGGATGCGCAGAAAAAAAAAAAAAATACATAAAATCTGGTCTACGGCAGACTCGTGGATACACTGAGAGAAGGATCTAGTAAAAATTATTAATCATCTAGTACGGCGTCAGCGCGCCACTTATGGTAGAAAGTCTGAGATTATCCAAGAATTTTTACCATAATATCAAAGAAAAATTCTTATAAATCCGGTACTTCCTACCATAGGTGGCGCCCTAACGCTCTACTACTATGTGCTACGGTAATATCTCCCATGTGATATAGTAATTTTTACTAGATCCTTCTCTCAGTGTAGAATCTTATCCCTGAGCAAAAAAATAACTTTGTGAAATCAGAACGGTAAGAAAAAAAAAATGGTTTATCGTTCCCATTTTTTCACGTGAAAAGCCGACTTGAAGGATTATTCGTAAAATAAATTATCGGACGCGTAAAAAAAAAAAAAAAAAAAAAAAAAAACAAAAAACATAAAATCTGGTCTACGACAGACTCGTGGATCGAATCTTTTAGCTGTGCAAAAACTTACTTTGTAAAATCAGAACGGTACAAAAAAAAAAAAAAAATGGTTTGTCGTTGCCATTCTCGCACGTGAAAAGCCTACATGAAGGATTCCTCGTAAAATAAATTATCGGATGCGCAGGAAAAAAGTACATAAAATCTGATCTACGACAGACTCATACATAGAACCTTTTACCTAAGTAAGAAATAACTTTGTAAAATCAGTACGGCAAAAAAAAAAAAAAAAATGCTTTGCAACGTACTCTTCCGTCCATTTCTCGTGCAGTCGCCAATTTTTTCTGATTGTAAAATCACACACAAAAAAAAAAGAAAATTGTCGACGTTTGTGGGCGATAAATTGTCGTCAAACGCGTCTTTGCTCGACAGTAGAGGGATATAGCGAGATCGACCTGCTGCTCTGTGCCAGGTGTACTAAAAAAAACTTGTCGACGCGAACAGGTGCTAGCTTGGTGCATCCTCGGTTGTAAATCAAAAGAAAGTTAAATGCACTGTGCGTTATGGATATCGGAGTGGGGTTTTAGAAAACTCTTTAATCCTCGCGGCCGAGACGAGCGCGCCGTCGCCTTTCGAGCGCGGTTTGCGGAGATCATCTGGTGCTCGGGAATGAGACTCGGGATATTTTCTCGCGGTTCTCCGCTGTACCGGGCCTACTCCAAAGAGGTGCCGGGGAACAACAGGAACACCGCGGGCCCGAGGAGAGGAGGGGAGGAAGGCCCCGTGCGGCTTCATTACCTCCGTAACAAATCGCAATCTACGAGCAATGAGCCTTCTATAGTTAAGAGTGAGAAGAGTTGGTAGTTTTTGCGATCGCTACCGTGCTGCAACAGGGTCGTCCCAGACCGTCGTACCCCTTTCATAAATACCCCTCTCATGCTCACTCATGCGGACTCTCGTGTGCATGTGTATATATATATATATATATATATATATATTGTGACGTGACATTTCGCGTCCCGTCACCTCGCACGGTTTTTGGTCGGGCAGTGGGCCGGATTTACGGCCCTGACGACGCCGCTCGTCAACCGGCTCGATTGTCGACTCGCCGGATCAGGATTTTGCCGTTTATTATTATTATTATTATTATTGAATTTAATTACCGTTTTATTTCGTAGTTCCGACTACGCCGTGCCTTTGTTTTTTTTAAGTTTGCTTTAGGCCGAAAGCAGAGGTTTCGCGATTCACCGACCCGATCGCCGGACAGTTTTTCTCACCCGGTCGTGTCCAAATTTGGAGATTGGCCTAAGTGGGCCGGAGAATAGTTCGTTCGGCAAGCAGGCGGAAGCCGAAGACCAGCTTCCGCGGACTAGGAGGCCAGAGGGACGCGGTTAAGTGACCGATATACAGTGTTTCCCGTCCCTCCCGACTACACGGCCTGGAGCCGTTCCTGTCCCATCGAGGTTCACGGACAACGCGGACCGCTAATCACGGCGCCTCCACTTGCGGGGATTACGAGGGAGGAATGCACGTCGAGGTGCAGTTATATGGCGTTATGTGGCGTATCGAGTGGGCCCACCGCGGAGGACGAGGGACGCCTTAACTCCGCGAGGGAGGCCTCCCCTCGCGTTCATTTTGCCCCACCGGATCCTGGGAGGAAGGAGTCCGTGGACATCGAGTATCATCGCTGCGAGCGGAAGATTCGCGCGGGTAGCGGGGCGCGGCCGGAGGAGAAACCGGCTTTCCGGCGTCTTAGCCGTGTAGCGTAGGCTAGATTTCGGGAGTCGCGAGAGAGAGGGGGTAGCGCTAGTGCGGACTACCGGGAGCCCGTTAATTTATTCAGCAGTCGGCGATCGAGTACGGTGGCGAGTAGTCCGTCTGTTTTGTTTGGTGTTTCGTCAAGTGGTCTCCCGGGCTGTGCCCGCACCGGTAAGCCCCGTCTCTCTCTCTAATACTCTGTGCTAGCCGGAGATGCCGATGCCGAAGCCGAACCCGAATTTTATTGTAGTTTTCCTTGAGACTGTTGTATTGTTCTCTTTATCTTGGCGTAGTTTTCTTTTGGTAATTAATTTAGTTTTGCGGCTTCGGGCCGCGTGATGGGTTCGTGCGAGGCATATCCGGCTAGATCTATCGCTCTGGTTAAATCTTCGTTTTTCTCGCTCACTCTTCTTGGCTAACTTGATTCCGGCAAAATTTCCTATGTCTCGTCTTCTACTAGTGTTTGTTTAGTAAATCTGTGTTTCTTTCGGCTACTTTGCGCCACCCGTTCTCTAAATAGTTGGTTGCGTACCTCGTTTATCGCGTTGAAGATATCCTGAAACATCCAGTTATTCGTTCAGCTACATCTCGCGAATAATATTGCATCGAGGCTAAGGCGAATTCGCCGGTTACATTGGCTACATTTCATTCATCGAGACAAAGGGGTCTCGTCCGCGCTGGATCGCGTTCGTTAGGCCGGCCGGCGACCGGTTGGCTACAGCGCGCGCGAAAGGTCACGGCTGTGCCGTGTTTACATCTGGTGTTTTGTTGAGAGCGACTCGTGCGTAGGCTATCTGGCGTTCGGGTATTTTTTTTTTCTAGCGCGTATAATTCCCTTCGGCTATCTCGTATCCAGCGTACCGGTGAATTGGCTACATTTAGGACAAAATCTTCTGGTAACCGCGGCTATTTTGAGTTCTCTTCCTTTCTTCGATATTCGTTCCGCTATTGCGTTCTAGTTAACGATTTAGCGACAAATCTTTTATTGATTTTATTGAGAAATTATGTTTTGCCGTTATTTCACCGACAGCTAACTTCAACTTTCCGATCTTAGTTATTTTCCGTTGCTTTCTCTTCTGGCTATATCTCCTTCTCGGCAATAGTAAATTTATCCTTGGCTACATCTCATTTTCGGCAATAGTTAGCGCTTCCTCGGATTTCATTTAAGTTCTACAAAAGCAGTAATTTCGGTATTTCGGTCTCGGCTACATTTGATCCTTTGCAATAGTTATTTTACCTTGGCTACATTCAATCCTTAACAATAGTTTATTTTACCGTCTGGCTACCTCTAACGTTTCGCAATAGTTTCGCCCCGGCTACATTCCCCATTCGACTTCAGTTCTCTCAGGTACCTCGCCAGGCTAAATTACCGATTTCTGCTGCGCCAAAATTATATGATTGTGTTATTTACGAATTTTTATTTACTGAGATTTTGGTTGTCGAGCGACGAATAAAATTAATTAAATGGTTATTATTGCGTTGGTCACTCGCCCGTCCACCCCCCTCTACCATTTTCTCCCAGGTGGGCTGAGCTAGTCGGAGTCTCGCCGGCCTCGCCTTTTCCCCGTTTTCCCCTAGCCTTTTCCCGTAATTCGCCGCGGAGTAAAATCAAATGCCGCTCGTCGAGCGGTGGTACCTAGGTACCTGGCGCCCAACCGCGTGCGAGGAAGGATCTTCACCTTATCCTGCGGGAAGGGTTATGCTCGGTCGGTACCTTAAGTTGCGCATTCTCGTCGTGGATTCGAGCCCCGAGATTCGGTAGCGAGCAAGGGAAAACGGCTTGCGGAGAGTTGGGGGCCGTAGTGTACGAGAACTTGAAAATTCTCGTTACAATATATATATGTGTGTGTGTGTATGTGTGTCTCTGTGTGTGTGTGTGCGTGCGTGCGTGCGTGCGTGCGTGCGTGTGCGCGGGTGTGTGTGTGTGTGTGCGCGTGCGTGCGTGTGTGTGTGTGTGTGTGTGTGTGTGTGTTTGTGTGTGTGTACATATAAATATATATGCGATTTTCGTTCTCGCGGCATCTTCGCTTTCGTTTCCTGATCGACCTCACGCTTTTTGCCGATACTTTCGCGGAACGGAAAAATAAGATGGGACGTGTGTTTCGGATCTGGAATTGCTTTTTCCATAGCTCGTTCGGCCTCTCTTGAAGCGGCTCGCCGGTTAAAGCGCCTGAGCTTCGTACATTCTTCGGCGCATTTTTTTATTTTTTCAAGCGGAAACGAGGAGTTGCGATCGTATAAAGACGTAAAGAATGTTGGTAATAAGTTACAGTGGTTATGAGTATTTTTCACTAAAAATTTTATTAATGAAAAAAAAAAAATAAAAAAAAAACAAAAAAATTGTCTTCTCGTTCGGACATTCCATGGATTCACAAACACAAACGTCTGCAAGTGGTTGGCCGTGCCTGATGACTTTCAGGATCTTATCTCTGTTTGGTTACCTTCATTTTTTTTTTCTTCATCTCGTAATACAGTACTTTCGAACCGTTTGAAGTATCATTCGCAGTTGGTTTATACAAAGGAGACGGGTTAGATGAGTTGTAACCGTTGCGCAGTGAAGTACGCGCATGCGCACTTGGAGCACCGCGTAAGAGCGCATACTCGAGAATATGCTACTTGGTGGGGCACTCGAGTTGCAACTGGATAAAAATGTTTCCAACATTCGTTAACAAGCAACAATAATTTTGAGTATTTTTCACTGCGAAAATTGTTACTAATTAAAAACACACAAAAAAAAATATATAAAACTGACTCTTTGGTCTTGTCAGACAGTAAAAAAAAAAAAATTGTACTTTTTACAACAACTTATTGTCCACAAACGTCCACAATTTTTTTATTTCTTAATTTTCTAGTTTTACAAACAAACGTACAAACTAAAATTGTCAATGACACGGGAAATGAACTTGTCACTTATTTAACAAACTCATTTGTCACTTATTTGACAAACTCATTTGTCACTTATTTAACAAACTCATTTTTACGAAATTTTGCATTCCGATGTTAGGAAATAATTTTTGACTGTGCATGTGGACATTCCATGGATTCACAGACACAAACCTCTGGAAACTGTTGGCCAGTCACCCTCGATTCCCCGTTTCACAGCTCCGGCTGACGATCTCACCGGGTTCTCACGAGCTCCCGGATTTTATCTCTGGTTACCTTAATTTTTTTTTTTTTCTTTTTGTAATAACACAGTAGTTTGAATCCGTTTGAAGTATCATTCCTACTAGGTTTATACAAACGAGACGGGTTAAATGGGTTATAACCGTAGCGCAGTAAAGTACGCGCATGCGTACTGGGAGCGTCGCGGAAGACCGCGCATGCTCGAGAATATGGTACTTGAGGACACTCGAGGTGGGCGGATAAACGAATAGAGAATCTCTCGTTCGTTTCGTCTTTCTCCATCGTGGCTGTTATTTTCCTCGACACGTCAGCTTCGGTCCTTTCCCTCATACACTTCCGCCTCTTTCGTCGTCGTGCTTCTCCGCATCGCTCGTCGCCGTCGACGTTGCGAAAGAAACCGGTCCTGAAAAACCTCGAAAACCGGGGGAGAAAAAAATGGAATTTTTCGTTTTAAACCGGCAAGTTTTCTTAAATCTTATGGCTTTCGTTTAATTCCGTGCTGCACACAGAAAAATAATTTATTTTACGGTCACCATTTACTCAGATGAAGTAAAATATTTAATTGATTTAAATAAAATATTTGAATAAATTAAGTAAATAGTTACCTAAACGAAATAAATATTTATTTACACAAAATAAATACTTCACTTCATCTAAATAAACGTTGGCCGTCAGATAAATTATTTTTCCGATTCAGCAAACTTGTCGACTATATACAGCATATTTATGACTACATAGTGATATTATTTTTGTTGGTGACTTGCAATATTGCGAACTGCGTTAAATATACTAACAATGATTGCACCCAGAAAAAAAAAATCTATTGAAACGAAATAAAATTTATTTAGAGCAAAAAAAAAAAAAATTGCTTATTTAAATATGGGCTTAATAGAGTTTTATTGAAATCTAATAAATTTTATTAGAGTTCAATATCGCGTGTACTCGAATCAAGTAAAAGTATCCTTGAGTCAAATAAAAATTTAATTAATTCGAATTGAAATATTTCAATATTCGATTTTATTGACGATTAATAAACTTTTTTTTCTGGATGTATATAGCGATATGTTATTTTTGTTGACTTACAATATTGCGAACTCAGTTAAATATACTAACAATGATTACACGTTGTATTGTACGTTATTTGTAATGGTCGTTTCATTCCCTGATCGATAAACTGGAAAAAATGAAATTCTTGCTCTGGAAAACCGTGAAAAGTCGTGGAATTCCAGTTGAATGATTTCGTGACAATCATGAAGAAGCGTCACTCGCGCACACGCTTCCTTCGCCGACGGGAACGACGATTTCAAGAGAGGAAAGACGCGAGGCCCGGCGGAGTCCCCGGCCGAAGACGAGGATGACGATGAAGAAGAAGACGAAGAGGGAGAGGAAGAAAAGGAGGCGAAAGGGTTAGGCACGCACAGCAACCTCTTAAATAAGATTCTTATTAGCATACCCCGAGAAATGAGCCAATGAGATGCTAATTGTCGGGTCTTAGGCATGAAAAATAATTGCCGGAGGGCCGGTACCGGTATAAGCGCGATGGCTAAAGGTGTACGCGAGGCACGCATCCTCTCTCGTTTTCTTACACTCAACTCCGGCGGCGCATTGCACAAAAAGGAAGAAAAAAAAAAAAAAAAAAAAAAAAACATAACAAAACACAAGAAAGAGCATTATAGCGCAGCAAAAATACATTAAGTACATGCGAGAGCGAATTTGCCGCGACTAAAGTTCGTTAGCCCAACGGGACGAGCCACCCGGAATTTCTCTACAAAGTTTTCCCTGTCGTCACTCCGCGATGACGAACAATACATGCATATATATATATAGTCACAGAAAAAAGGCCGCGGATACAAAGGAGAGAAAAATTCGGCTTTCGACTTTTTCATCACCTATTGTCGACTCGCCCTCTTATCTTCGAAACGTCTTCTCTCCGCTCTATGAAAATGTATTCATCGGCATTTAAAAAAAAAAAAATAATAAAATGTTCTCACATATTTTTTTTGTTCACTAATGTATCGACAATGCCCGAGAAGTTCGTGACGACGAGTCACGATGGAGCGCATCTTCGCGCTGACGCCCAAATAAAAGCCGTGAAAACCAGCCCGAGGAGCGCAGCGCGTTAGTCCTGCAAAAGGAGGACTACGCACGTATTGTATATACATATGCATATACACATATCGAAAGGCTGTCCTGTGTCACAAGGCTGTAACGGTACACCGAGAGGAGGATGCATCGGGCAAACAAGGATATAATACTCGTTGTATCAGCATAGCAATGCCGGCGTTCGGAGCGGCAGAATAGCGGCGGCAGCGGAGCGAAAAACCCGCGGGATCGATCGCGCGATCCCGTTCGAGGAGAGAAGCTTATGTTCTGGCCACGGGGATCGACGAGAGAGCGAAAAAGGCGCCTCAGAGCCATGATGCCGAAGCTACGGCCGGGCCCCGCTGGTGTCGTCGATCTCCCGCACGCGATCTTTCGTGATCGAACACTTGCCCCGGTCTCGTCTCCTACTCGTTCTTCAATAATTTTTTTTTCTCTTTTTTTTTCTTTCCTTTTCATTATTTTTTTGTTAATTTCTTTTTTCAACCTTATTCCGCCAGACGTTTCTCCTCGCTATTTCATCACGGGGTTAAGAATATTTGCTGAAACTAGCGGCTTCGGCGCTCGGCGATGATTCAAGACCGGTATGGCTAAATATAATACATATATTTTATTTTTATTTATTTATTTTTTTTGATGCTTCCTGTTTTCGTATCAAATTATAGAGGTAGCGATAGACAGGCTCGGAAATTATTAATAAATTTTAAAAATTGGCAAATTCGGATGTAAATTTTTTGTGCAAATTAACGAATGAACGAGAAATGTATGTTTCGAATTTCCAAGTGTAAATCATGGCTGAGAGGCAAGGAGAACGAGAACGCGACGCGGTTCGGAAAAGATCGCACCCAGAAAAATAATTTATTCGACGATCACCGTTTATTTGGTTTAAGTAAAATATTAATTTGATCAAAATAAATATTAATTTGATTCAAATAAATATTAATTTGATCAAAATAAATATTAATTTGATCAAAATAAATATTAATTTGTTTTAAATAAATCTTTATTTGATTTAAACAAACGGTGACCGTCAAATAAATGATTTTGCTGAGTGTAATGAAAAAAAAAAAAAAGGCAAATTTTGATGTCCACTTTCTCCGCAAAAGAACGATTTTTGTTATTTTCAAACATCCTGGTACGTCTTTGTTTCAGCCGTAATATCGGTAAAAAAAAAACAGGTGACTCTTTCCATGGGTAAGCGAAATAAAAATTTTTCCCGCGATATCCGCGCCACGAATTTCCAGAGTGTAAATCGTGTCCTCGGAGACAAAAAGACAACGAGAGCGCGACGAGGTTCGAAAAGCGTCGAGGGTGGAGCGACTCGGGTGGTCCCTCGACGCGTTCTCCACCTCGATGGACTGCAGCGTAGGAGAGGAAGATTCGCGCGTCTCGGGGATCTCTCGGATCGCCGCGAACGTTCGTGAAGAAGGTCCGGGGGGTATTTTGGGGGGGGGGGGGGTGAGCGGAAAAAGTTTGCATATACATCAATCCCTCTGGCACCGCGAGGTAAACCAACCGTCGTCGCCGGCGCTCCTATCGCCGCCGTCTTGCGCCCGATCATCAAATCCGCCACTAAGTTATTCCGTCACGACGATAGGACTTTCGTCAAGTCGATACTTTTTGTCCCTGCCCATCGGAGACCTCCCTTTTCCGTCGGGACCATTCCTCTCAAACCGTTCCTCTCAAACTTTCCTTTTTTCCCCGCTTCACCTCCCTCGTTTTCGTGTTCCGTGTCGCTGCAACGCGCATCAGCGGAAGGGTGGTCCTTGGGCATAATTTCGTACCGAGGCGCTTATGGTGTGTCGCCCGGTCTCGCAACGAACCGGCGAGGCGAAAGATCCGCGGCTCTCGAAGCGGTATCGTGGAGCTCCTTCGTACGAGCCTTCTCAGATTTACACTGAGAGAAGGATCTAGTAAAAATTACTATATCACTTGGGTGATATGGTAATATATATATATATATATATATATATATATATATATATATATATATATGGTAATATATATATAAAATAGTCAGCTACATATTCGTTAGGACACACGATATTAGTTAGGTTTGACAATGGACAAACGAACGGACGATCGATGCAAGTTCGATCGTCATATGAACAGTCTGGACTGGGACGTCTGAACGGACAGACATGCGACAGTTCATACTCGGGATCATAGCCGTGATTATACCAATAATATCCGCCCCACAACCAAATACGCGAGTTATTCATTCCCACAGTCGTTACAATACATACGGTAATATATATATATATATATATATATATATGGTAATATCACATAGTAGTAGAGCGTTAGGGCGCCACCTATGGTAGGATGTACCGGATTTATAAGAATTTTTCTTAGATATTATGGTGAGAATTCTTGGATAATCTCGGACTTTCTACCGTAGGTGGCGCGCTGCCGCCGTACTACTATGCGCTATGGTAATTTTTCTTAGATGATTGGTAATTTTTACTGGATCCTTCTCTCGGATGTATCCTTTTAATCAGCTAAGAACCGATCCACCTCAACTGACCCGAATAATGACGAATTCTGGATATTACAAAAATTTCAATCACGTGGGAACTTCTCGAAAAAAGATCTTGCCATTCCGTAATTAGTCTCAGAAGTTGTGTAATTCCACACAGAATTTTTATATATTTATTTATTAAATTTTCATCATGACGAAGTTGATGATAACTGATGTATTTCACTTTAACGTCGCATAACATAACTTTAGACTGAACAGATTTTTTTTTGTTAATACGCGTAATTTAGCTCATGTCAGGCTGAACAACTTTTATCTGAGAGATTTTTTGGTACGAATGAAAACTTTCAAGATATTCATGTTACAAAAAAAATTATACGTTCGAAAATATTACTTGTATGCCCAAATAAATAAATACGTGTCTTCTCTTTTTCGATATACTTTTCGAAGAAAAATTGGAAAAATTTTTTCTACATAAAGTCGGAACTTTGGAACTATTATTTATATTTATATTTATATTTATATTTATATTTATATTTATATTTATATTTATATTTATATTTATATTTATATTTATATTTATATTTATATTTATATTTATATTTATATTTATATTTATATTTATATTTATATTTATATTTATATTTATATTTATATTTATATTTATATTTATATTTATATTTATATTTATATTTATATTTATATTTATATTTATATTTATATTTATATTTATATTTATATTTATATTTGCGTCGCAGTCGTTCGAGCGAACAATCGACGTCGGGTTAATGCGGGTAAGGCGCATCAGCGGAAGGGTGGTCCTCGGGCATAATTTCGAAGCGAGACGCATTTAGTGTCTCGCCCGCTCTGGCAACGGATCGGCGAGCGAGAGGACCGGCGAGGCGAAATATCCGCGGACCTCCTTCCCGCGAGCGCGGGTTTATGTCGCCCGGTCGTGCCGTCGAGTGCAAAGACAAGAGTTCGAAAAAAGAGCAGCGCCGAACACGCGAGCGAGAGACCGAGCGCGCGCTCCAACGAGAAGAGGGAGAGGACGAAGGCAGAAGAGGAATAATGCCTCCTCGTCTTCGCTGTCTCTGCCTCCCTCGGCTCCTCCTTTTGGGCTTGTTATGGCCCCTCGTTAAGACGTTAATGTCGCCGAAAATATTCGCAAAAATGCAGGTGCAGTAAAGTCTCACGCACACTCGTTACCGGGTGTCCGCGCATGCGCGCACGCACCCGAGCCATTCGGTGTCCCCGCGCGCTTTCTCTCCGTTCTCCGTTTGCATCTTCGTGGCCCCGTATAATAGGCGCGTCGAGAGTGCCGCATGCGAAGAGTCGCCCACGAAGGAGAGACGCAAGGATATTCCTGCGCGTGCTCTTTGCGGCTTCACGCCCGTGAGTTTCCCCCGGTGTGCGCCGACGGCGGAAGCGAGGAGAGCCTGCGGAGAGTCTCTTCGCGGGTCTATAAATCTTCGGCTATTAAGACGGTGGACCGCGCGCCGGTTTGATGGCCCGTGCCCCGCGAGACGCGCTATTATCTCAATAGGAGAGCCTCGGTAGATGCCGAGAGGCCTCCGCGGAGCTGGACACGTGTGGAAACGCGGTGACTCGCACGGTCGGAGACAGAGTACGGCAAGTGCTGGCTCCGCTCGGCAGCGCGATGTGACGTGGGCATCGGTGCACCCAAGGTACGAAGCTATTACTACTCAGCGGAGGTACGATAACTATGTTCTCGTCCAGGGTATTTTCATACTATGTGCGGAGGTTGAGGAGAGACCGGTGGATGCCGAACGGGAGATCGGATCGCGGAGTGTTTAATGCGCGAAACGACGGTCCGGACGCTCCTTCGATTTTTCGAGGATCGAGGCGCGGAATCTCCGATTTTTTTCGGTGTTATATTTATATTTATATTTATATTTATATTTATATTTATATTTATATTTATATTTATATTTATATTTATATTTATATTTATATTTATATTTATATTTATATTTATATTTATATTTATATTTATATTTATATTTATATTTATATTTATATTTATATTTATATTTATATTTATATTTATATTTATATTTATATTTATATTTATATTTATATTTATATTTATATTTATATTTATATTTATATTTATATTTGCTGGCGACAGCGTAAAGCGCGTCTCAGTCGTTCGAGCGAACAATCGACGACGAGCTCATGCCGGTGCCTGCATCACGGTGGAAAAATCGCTGGCGCGCTAGTTTATGCACCTCATAAAACGACCAGTTATCGTTTAACTCGATGCCTCCTTTTATTGACTATCGAAATTGCGACACGTGGACTCCGCGGTCCACGTACTGAATGGCGTTTTCCCGTCGCCACGGCAGACGTTTTCCAGTATGACGTCACTTTCGGATAGAAAATCTCAGATTTCAACCGGAAGTTACTTCGTACAAGAAACCATCACTTCTGATTTAAAAATCTGTTTTCGACTGGGAGTGATGTCGTACGATAAAACCCTCACTTCCGGTTTTGGAAATCTTAGACTTCGACCGGAAGTGACGTCGTACGATAAGAACGTCACTTTCGGTTTAAAAATGTAAGTTTTTGACCGGAAGTGACGTAGTACGAAAACCGTCACTTCCGGTTTGAAAATCTCAGTTTTCAACCGGAAGTGACGTACGAGAAACCGTGATTTCCGGTTTGAAAATCTCAGTATTCAACCGGAAGTGACGTACTCGAAACCGTGATTTCCGGTTTGAAAAATCTCAGTTTTCAACCGGAAGTGAAGTACGAGAAACCGTCACTTCCGGTTTGAAAATTTCCGTTCGCGATCGAAAGTCTCCCTCCAGGCGGCTATTAACTGACGAATTTAATTCTTCCATTATCATTTCGCTACGTTCCATATAATATTTTAGTTTAATTTTCTATTGACAAATCGAAAAGTTTCTTTCTTTTCTTGAAAAAAAACTAACATCCTCATTTGGCGCTCGACCGGCCGAGTTTAATGCGCGGCGCGACCGGCCGGCTTGAATATTCAGGAACAACGGTACTTGACGAGTACTCGAGTTTGACCGTCCGTGACAAAACATGTCGATGCGCACACACTGACCCGAGCGAGAGAGAAAGAGAGAGAGAGAGAGAGAGATCGCTATGCAAAGACAAATGTGCAGGAAGAGGCGCGCTCGAGTGGCGAGGACGATAGTCGTAAATCACCGGGGCATCGATAAGAGTTGCGCTCTCGTCGCGGGCTCCTCTCGCGCGTTTCTCGCCCCGGCCTCTCTTCCTCATTGATAATTGATACAATTAACGTCCATTCATTAAGCGACGCGCGCGCGAGAGAAGCTTCTATCGGTTCTTGATGCCTCCGCTCGCGAGCGGCGAGGATCGAGTGGTCAACGGGCGAGAACGACCTCTCCGCCGACAATCGCGCACGGCCATCTCTCGTACATGCCCGCATGCATGTGCGCACACGCGCACACAACCGTCGCACACACAGAAGCACGGCGAACATGCTAACGATAGTGGCGCATCGTGCCGCGAACATAAATCCACTGCATAAAGGGTTATAAAAAAAAAAAAAATGTGTGTATATATATATATATATATATATATATATATATACGTATATAGAAAATAAAAAGTTCGATAATGAAATCGCTGCAGGATGCAGTAACGTCTTCGTTATTGGCGATCGAGCGCGCGCGCGCGCGCGAGCGGCATCGGCCGAACAAATTTATCGCCGATCGATATATAACTCCGCGGTGCAAGCGCGAGTACAGTTCGACGAGAATCATAACTCACGATCGCTCTCCTCTCCGTTCCTCCGTCTCACTCGCATTCTGCGATCAGCTTCCGTCTACTGACAACGGCAACAGTAGTCCCCGACTCGAGACACACTATCGTCGTGATTATTTTACGACTGCCGTAAGATATATGAATACGTAATAATTTGCTAGCCATTAACCATGCATCAAACGGCTTGTGGCAAATTGCTGAATTCCTCGATCGTTTGGTTTTTTTTTTTTTTTTTTTTTTTTTTTCTTTTAATTTGCTGTTTTTTTTTGTTTTTGTTTTTACTCTCTTTTATTTCGTCGACTTACATACTCGAGCGGTCGTAAATATCTGCCGCTCGCTAATAAACGTATCCACTTCTTTACGATTTCTGTATCAAAGTTCTCGCGGCTCATTCGCCGTTTCTCCTTTACTTTTTATTTTTATATGTATGTGTATATTTTTGTTTTTTGTTTTTTTTTTTTTTCTGCCACTGCCGTGCAGTTTACTTCCCCGCTATGATAATTCCTCGCACTCACCGTTGCGGAAGTATTAGTCCGAGCGGGTGGGACTCTCTCTCACCTATTAGCGTTTAGCGTTCCTATCGATCCGCGGCTTCGTCGAGCGAGATTTACGACGTCGTAGATTCTGTCCGAGCGGCATGGAAAATACTCTCGCCTCTGTCCCGCTCCAGGTATACACTGTCGATGCTTTCGCATATTCCGCGCATAGGAAGTATCGCGTACCTCGTGCGCTGTTGTATCGGCGGGAGGCGAGAAGAAGTTGGCGCAGATTGGTGGCGTCAATTAAAACGGTATAAAAAATTAAAAAAAAAAAAAAAAAACAAACACTATAAATAAAAAGAATAATAAAATGTGCGTCGACAAGAACGGCGCTGGATCGATCGTCGATTGGAATACCCGGAGCGGTCGTTCCCGCTAATTAATGACCGGATAACAATGCGCGACCGAGTCATACACAATTCAGTCCGTGCACAATGTGAACCGTATTTTTTTTTTTTTTGGGAGAAAAAACAAAACAAAAACGAATACACAAAAGAGTTATACAGAAGAGAAAGAACGGGGCGGTTAAATGTTCAGGTTAAATACAATATTTATATATTATTTTAGAAAAAAAAAACAGAAAAACGAATACACGCGAGGGTTATACAGAAGAGAAAAATAGGACGGTTAAATGTTCAGGTTAAATACTAGATTTTGTATATGAACAAAAAAATTACTATAAATAAAAAGAATAATCAAGTGCATCGAGAAGAATGGCGCCGGATCGATTGTCGATCAGGATGCCCGATGCAGTCGTTCCCGATGATTAATGACCGGATGACAATACATATTTTCCATCGACCGAGTCCTGCACGATGCAGTCACGATGTACAATGTGAATCGTATTTTTGGCAAACAAAAAATAAAAACAAAAACGAATACACAAAAGAGTTACACAGAACAGAGCAACAGGGTGGTTAAATGTTCAGGTTAAATACGAAATTTATATATAAAAAGTAAAAAAAAAAAAAAAAAAATCGTATCAACGCGAGGGTCCTGCAGAACAGCCAAAGTTGGACGGTTAAATGTTCAGGTTAAATACGAAATTTATATATAAAAAAAAAAAAAAAAATAACAAAAAAATCGTATCGACGCGAGGGTCCTGCAGAACAGCCAAAGTTGGACGGTTAAATGTTCACGTTAAATACGAAATTTATATATAAAAAATTTAAAAAAATAAATAAAAAATCGTATCAACGCGAGGCTCCTGCAGAACAGCCAAAGTTGGACGGTTAAATGTTCAGGTTAAATACTAGATTTATATACATAAAAAAATTACTATAAATTAAAAAAAAAAAAATAATCGAGTGCGTCCACAAGACCGGCGCTGGATCGATCGTCGATCGGAATACCCGAAGCAGTCGTTCCCGCTAATTGACGACCGGACCGATAACAATACGCGTCTCTAATCGACCGAGTCGCACGCGACTCAGTCGGTACACAATGTAGGGCGTACCACAGAACCAAAAAAAAAGAAAAAACCGAAAGCTAATAAGGGTTGAAGAGAAGAGAAAAGCAGGGTGGTTAAACGTTCACGTTAAACACGAGATTTATGTATTAAAACAAGAAAAAACAAAGAAAAAAAAAAAAAACGAGCACACGAAACAGGATAACACAGAACAGAAAAACCGTGCGTTTAAATCTTCGGCTTAAATACAAGATTTATAAATAAAAAAAAAAAGAAGCCTCGAGCATAAATCACCATGGTGAAATAGTTGTGTAATTGAAATTACCCCGCGCTCCCGTTCACACGCACGCGCTCTCTGCGTCGTGAGGCGCGTTGGTATTGGCCCCAGTAAATTGCAGCCGACCGCTCTACATAGCATTGCGCGGAGGAGTGCATTTACGTTTGTGCTCCTCCGTTCGCCTCTTCGGAGCGAAAACCCGTCCGCTGCTTATAAATAACACCATCTCCCGGTTCCTTCGTGCTTTACATAGTTTTTCTTCTCGTTTTTTTTTTTCCCGCGATCCGCTCTTCGCCGGCCCTTCGACGCTCGCTTCGATCCTCGCCCTCCGCCACGTCGCTTCGGCTCGCGTTTAATTAATATCACGTGATGAGCGGTCGAGGCAAAAACATCGCACAGCCGCGGAGCGTTCAACGCGAATGGGGGAGGGATCGGTTGATCACGCCCCGGGAGTTTCACTCCGTGCGATGAAACGAGAGTGAAGGCTTCTCCACTCGATCGGTCTCCGGCGCTTTGCACGCGTCCGTTGCGGCGTTGACCCGCGATGGGGACCGCACAGTGGACACATTGTCCGATCGCCGCGAGACCGGCCAGTCCGCGAAGTGATCGCGCGTCGACCGAGATGCGAGCGGTAAAGACGCGGGAAGAGCGCGACTGGAAAATGAGCTCGAGACGAGCTCGAGTTTTCGATCTCTCCTCACTGGCACTTCGCCCCGTCGGCTCGCCGTGCAGGCGAGAAAACATCACGCCGACGAGATACGAATCCCCGTTCCGTAAGCGATTCGCCCCGACACTTTCGCTCTCGCGCCTGCGCACTCGCGCGCGCCTGCCGAGAGCACGCGCGCATGCGCGACGCGCTTCTCCGCATAATGAGCTCCACTGTTCGCCGTCGATGCCGCGCTTACGGACTCACCTATCCGTGCACGCGGCTCCGGGCTTGCAATGCACATATGGAAATGCTTCAGACGCATTTTTTGTTTTTCCTCTCCTCAATTTTGTGGGTTCTTTTTTTTTTTTTTTTTTTTTTTAACTCGAGCGCACATTCCATCGCGAGTGGATGAAGCGGCTCGTTAGATGGCGATCTCGTGGTCAGCGAAGCCCGAAAGGAGTCTCTCGTCATATCTCTCGCGAACAAAAAAAATCGTTTAATCCTCCTCGATAGCTGGTGAAGCGGGAAATAATCGCCCACCCTTTCCCGGTCTCGCGGACGGCGGGACTGGATAAAAATACACAGTTAAAGCAACGATATTCACTGTTTAGCATGGAAAATAGTTCCGAAGGAGAACGTCTACATTTTATAGTCACGACAATTCACAAAAAAAAAACACGGTTGCAAGCATAATTGTCATTTAATCTATTGAATATATACTGACAGAAACTATCTATATAGACGTTCCTCTGGGAACTGTTCGTTGCAGTAAGAAATATTGCGCTCCGATCTTACCGCGTCGCTCCGTTGCACTGAGACAAAATTATATTTCAGACGCATTTTTTTTTTTATCTCTCCTTAATTTTCTGGTTCTTTTTTCAAACTCGAGCGCACATTCCATTGCCAGTGGAAGAAGCGGCTCGTTAGATAGCAATCTCGTGGTCAGTGAAGCTCGAAAGGACGCTCTCGCCATATCTCTCCATCCGCGAAAAAAAATTTGTTTAATCCTCTCGATGGCTTGGGGGGGGGGGGGTGAGAGATGATTGCGTCCCCTTTCCCGATCTCGCGGGCGAGACTGGAGAACCGCTCGCGCCTTCTCGGCCGGTTTAAATTAGCCGATCGAATTGCATCGCTCCTTGACTTTGTGTAACTACTCCGCGCTGGGGGGTTGTTGCGTTTTTCTGCGGGCCTCGGAGACTGCGCTCGACTCGAATCGCACTCGGATAAGCGTCCATAAAGACGGCTCGCTAATAAGTACAGTAGAACCTCGATTATCCGGGCGGGCGGGACTGGAGAGGTGGACTGATAATTGAAATGGACGGATAATCCGCCCTCGTCATAAAGCGTTTTTATCTTGTACGGTGCTATGAAAAACGTAGTTACACGAGATCTTACATCTACGGTTACTAATATTTTGGCAGGTAGTTGTAGTTGTCACGATCTCTTTTCACAGTAAAAAATAATTTCGTAAAATCGAAATGCGAAATTTCGTAAAAATCATTTTGTTAAATAAGTGACAAATTAGTTTGTCACTTATTTGAATATACGAACATGTCCCTTTATTGCCCGTTTCATTGACAATTTTAGTTTGTATCTTCTGTTTGTAAAACTAGAAAATTAACAAATAAAAAATTGTCGAAGTTTGCGAACGACAAGTTGTTTTAAAAAGTACAAACTTTTTTGTTTTTACTGTGTAGTCCCGTTTTTGAAATAATTGTGTCACCTTCGTCGGCTTTTGATTTTAGTGTAGACAAACAATTTAGTGTAGGATAAGACTATTGGAAACTTAACAACTAATTTATAAAAGTATACTGAGAATAAAAAAGTTCATTGAAGAAAAACAAAAATAAAGAAAACGCGGTACGGTTAAACCGCCGCGCTTTTGATCCGCAGCCGGTTAATCGAGCTTCTACTGTACATCACGAAAGCGCACCGTTACAGTGTCTACAGCTTGTAGCGGAATGTTCCTTCGGAACGATTGCCGTTCGTGTGTCCGAAGACACGTCCGAGCGGAGCTGATTGCGGGTGTTCGGGAAAGAAAAATAAGGAACGAATGCAAATAGAAAAAAAAAAAGAAAAAAAAATGAAAAATAGCCGATCGGCTCTCGCTATCAGCGGCGGGCGCTCCTCGGGCGTTCAGGAGAAACTCACGGACTCAAACCTCCCGGTTATCGCTCCGGCGGAATCATAATGGACCATAATTGCATAAATATAATGTTAATTAACAATTAAGATTGCCGGTCTGCCTAATTGAATCGACGCTACACGGCAGCGGCGTATCTCGCGCTTCTGCGGCGAACACGTGGGGCCTAAACCGCGACGGCCTCACCGGCACCGGAGAGTGTGAGACGGAATTCTTCGGTCTCTCATGACGATCGTCGAAGCGCCCGCGATGGAACTCTCTCGCGAATAGGAACGCTTCCACCGTCTCGCGAGGGTGACTCCCTGCAGAACCGCGTTCTCTCCGAAAGCACTTCGCGCAATATCTCTCCCTCTCGGCAGCGAAGTTTCTCGGTTTATCTCACCGCGGCGAGAGCGTGACACGCCGCATTAAACGTCACGGCGAATAGCGAAATTATGCGAGCTATTCCGCGACGAGGATCTCGCGCACGGATCCGTGCAGACGTTGCGTGGATGTATATTTATTTATATATTTATATATGTATATATATGTGTGCATATATGTGTGTGCATATATGTGTGAAGTGTGTGTGTGTATATTTATAAGCCATGTATGTGGGTTGGCGATGGGCTTTTATTCCGAACTCGTCCGGTCGACTTGTTCTCGTTAACTAACCGGATTATTTACTAATCCGTTATATTGTCGAATGAATTTTATTATAATTTTTTTTTTTTTTTTTAATAATTGTGACTTTTTTTTTATTGCAGATGGTTCAAGCGATTCAGGTCCTCCGGTTTCACCTCCTCGAGCTTGAAAAGGTGAGTTCTGATTTTGTTTTTTTTTTCGTATGCAATGGAGCAATGAATAGCCGCTAAGCCGGAAACGATGGGTTAGTTGTGGACGGGGCGGCTGGATAATGAAGTCGTACGGGCGATTGTAAATTCTACCGGTTCGCGCAATTTGCTTGGAGTAGTTGCGTAGAGCGGGGCGAAACGGACCGCGGCTTGACATTCGAGATGGGAGAAAAGAAATTGGTAACGATGGCCCGTCCTCGGCCGGAGCTCCGTCTTGCCCCGCTTTCCCCAAATTCATTATGCGCAGCGACCGGCGGTGGAGAAAAGGTGCGCAAGCTGTCGTGCCGCCATTCTTCGCCGCTCGGCTGACGTCCTAAACGATTTCATCGGCAAACATCGCGTCGGAGTCGTTTGTTCGGCGACGAACGAAATGAAGTGGTCGGTCCGGATCCACCTTTTTACACCCGGGGAAACATCTGTTGCGTGTACGTTATTCACGGCAAGAGCCGCACGGACGTGCGCAATTTTCCGTAATAGCAGTGAAAGCTCGCCGTTTATCCCTCTCCGCCGCCATCGGAAACCACTCCGCGTTCTTACCCCGTGGCTCCGTTGGACTGAAAAATTACACAGTGAAAGCAACGATACTGACTTTTTACCGTAAAAAATCGTTCCGAAGGAGAACGTATACACACAGAAAAATATTTTACTTGTCGGGCAGCCGCAAGTGAATATTCATTTGATTCAAGTAAAATATTTACTCGATTTAAACAAACACTTATTTTTATTTAGATAAATATTTATTTAATTCAAATGATTATTTTACTTGAACCAAATGAATGTTTATTTCGTGGATGTCCGATGAATAAAAAATTTTTCTCAGTGTATATTTTATAGTCACGACAATGCCAAAAAATCATGTTTGCAAGCATAATTATAGTTTAACCAATTAACTATATACTCTCAGAAACTATCTATATACGACGTTTCCTCTGGCAACTGTTCGTCATAGTAAGGAATACTACATCCAGAAAAATAATTCATTTGACGGTCACTGTTTATTTTATTTAAGTACAATATTTATTTGATTTGAATAAGTAAATAATTTAAATTAAGTAAATAGTTCCTTAAATCAAATAAATATTTTACTTAATCCAAATAAACATTGGTCGTCGAATAAATTATTTTTCTGAGTGTACGCTCCGATCTTACAGCGTGACGCCGTTTCACTAAGACAAAATTTCACAGTAAAAGTAACAATATTGACTTCACCATAAAAAATACACACAGAAAAATAATTTATTTGACGGCCACCGTTTATTTAGATTAAGTAAAATATTATGTTTGATTTAAATAAATAGTTATTTAAATTAAGTAAATAAAATAAATATTTATTGAAATCACATAAATGTTTTACTTAATCCAAATAAAGGGTGGCCGTCAAATAAATTATTTTTGTGGGTGTTTGACAATGCCAAAAAATCATGGTTGCAAGCACAATTACAGTTTAACCAATTGAAAATATACCAGCAGAGCCTATCCAATAGTTTCCTCTGGGAACCGTTCGTTACAGTAGGAAACACTACGCAGCGGTCTTACCGCGTGGTTCCGTTGCACTGAGAAAAAATTAGACAGTAAAAGCAACAATACTGACTTTACCATAAAAAATAGTTCCGAAGAAGAACGTCAACATCTTATAGTTACGACAGTCCCAAAAAAAATTATTTCTGCGAGCATAATTATAGTTTAACCAATTGAATATAAACTATAGGAAACTATGAACTATAGCAAGAAATACTATCCTTTTTCTGAGTGCCCTCCTCTCACCGTACTTCACCGTGCAGCGTTTAGCTTCTGGATCACAATGGACTTCGACGCCTGCACTAACGTCGAACGTTCTCTTTCGCTCCGAGTGGCGTGATTTATCCGCCGCTCGGACGGCGCGTAGAAACGAAATTACCTAGTTTCGCCGCAGTTCGCCGCGCGAGGGCGCGGCAGTCGCGCGCGTTAGTCGTTTCTTCTTTCGCCCCGTCCGGGCTTGGCTCCGATCGTAAAACTTCCACCGATATTTTCAGTTAACTTTCGTGCAACTTCCCGGTCTCTTTCGTCGCAGCGTTTCCATTAAAAAATGGCAAACGTAACCAACGGACCGGGACGGCCGCCATCGTATCCGCGGATAAACGGCGAAGTACGCGCGAACCGAAGGGGGGCGCTCTCGACGCGGCTTTGGCTCCGAGGAGAGAACCGCGGGACCGCTACCGGTCCGCCCGGTTTATCGAGCAATTTCGCAGCAATTTTCCTCATTTACCCACGATTATATTATAAATCGATACCCGAGGCTGAACAATCTCGTATCGGGCTCGGAAATCCCCTTCGCCCTTTCGTGTATAGCCTTATAATTTTATTTTATTTTTCAATTCTTTCCCCCGCCCCCCCCCCCCCCCCCCTCTGATACTCGCAATTTTTATCCCTTCTCTCCGCGCCCAGATTGTGCCGCATGCGGCAACGCGCGAAATAGAAAATCCCAGCGAGCAGCTAACGCGCGAAATAGATCGGTCTCTTTCGGGAGATTGAAAAGAAAAAGTTCTCCGCGGTGAATTCTATCTCGCATCGTTCCCACGTTCTTTACCGCCGTTGCGAGTCCGCAAAAGTTTTTCATGTTCTTCTCGTTATTATTATCGTGCACACAGTATTAGAAGCGCGCTTTCCCCTCTCGTAAACAACGTCTCGCCGCTTCGACGAGGCTCTCGTTCGGCACTTCAAATCATTCCCATTATTTCGGTCACGCGTTTTAGAACTAAAAAAAAAAGAAAAAAAAAAAGAAAATTACCAATCCACCCTTCGATCCTCGCTGCACTTTCACATAATGAAGATTGAAACGTTCTGTCCGGACCGGATTGGGCCGGACAGCATGATCTCGGCAAGGATGCGCGTCCATCTCTCGAGGCGTTCATGAAGAATGCGAAAAGTGAGGATCGCTGTGAATCGTGCCGCGGCGCGAGGGCGACGAGGAGGATTTAATAAATACCGTAGCGAGGAAACAACGAACGGGGCGAAGTTGAGATCGGTAGAGCTGACCAATCGGCGGCGTTCGCCGTAGCCCGCGGTGTTCACCGGTGCGTTTAACATTTTTGAGCCAATCGCGTATTAGCATAATTACGTTTTGCCGGTGCGCCGTGGCACATAGAGAGGAACGGGTGGGGGGGTGGGGGGGGGGGCGAGACGGACCGGTGGGGAGTTCGACGGAGACGAAACGATTCCTGCTGTTCCGTCCATCCGGCTTGCGTATATGGTATATACCGCGTTTTATACACACGTCGAATGCTCTGCTTGCCTGCTGCCGTTCCTTACGCTCGAAAGGCGAGTCGTCTGGGCCGTCCCTGCGCGAAACGATCGACGTGTGCATACACACATAACCCGCGTTCCGTCACTGGCTATCGGCCGGTGCGCGTCCTATCCTACCCGCGCGAGCCAACTCGCGCGGTAAATTTCTTACCGAAGCATTATGGCGCGACCGCGATGTGCATACCAAAACGATCGGGCGCGCTCTCCTTTGCCCGTGCTTTTGCCCACTCTGTTTTCATCGATGATTCGCGCACTTGTTTCCATGAAGAAAAAGTATATGGACATTTTTTTTTTTTTTTTTTTTTTTTTCATATATTAAGTATAGTTTTCACGAAAAGTTGATATCTTGTATAGGGCAGAGCGAGGCAAAATGGGGACAGTGGGGCAAAACGGGACAGTGAGCAACACGCAACTTTCCAATAATTTTTTAATGTTCCATTTTGGCCCGTTGATACATTCGGATTTTCTGTCCCATTTTGTCCCATTGTCCCATACGAAAATGATTGGAACATGGCGGTTTGCTCCACTGTCTCATTTTGTCCCATCGTCCCATTTTGACCTCCGCTGTTCCCTGCATATTTTTTTGAAAAATTTTTTGTCCCAATTTTCAAAAATCTGTCTCGGATTACGTCATACCCGAAATATGTCACTTCTGATTTGAAAATCTCATTTTTCGACTGGAAGTGACGTATTTCCGGTGTGACATTCACTTCCGGTCGAAAAATGAGGTTTTCAAACCGGAAGCGATGGATTTAGAGTATGAATTGTCTTTGGTTGAAAAATGAGATTTCTAAACATGAAGTGACGTTTTTCCTCTATGACGTCATTCCTGGTCGATCAATGAGATTTTCACAAACCGGAAGTGACGTTTTTCCTCTATGACGTCATTCCTGGTCGATCAATGAGATTTTCAATCCGGAAGTGACGTTTTTTCTCTTATGACGTCACTCCTGGTCGATCAATGAGATTTTCACTCCGGAAGTGACGTTTTTCCTCTATGACGTCACTCACTGGTCGATCAATGAGATTTTCACTCCGGAAGTGACGTTTTTCCTCTACAACGTTACTTCCGCACAAAGAATGAGATTTCCGAACCGGAAGTGACGACTTTCCGGTAAATCTCTCGAAAATAAATGTCTTTCTAATTTGTTTCTGTTTTGATTTGCACCTGCGCAGTATCTTGTGCGATCCTTGAACTTCCTTCAGTAGCGCGCTTTGCTGAAATCATAAGAAGTCTCTATTATCTAGCCAGTCCGTGAAGAATCGGCTTCTTAAAATCGTCCTTTCGCACATGTTGCAATGCAGAATCGCTTCCGGCGTTTCCGGTCGCAATTTATTGCCACTCGGAGACAGAGAGAGGCATAGAGGAGAATACTTTGATCGGGACACCCGGTAGATTCGTGTCTCGCGGAGAAATCTCGTGCGTGCCCGTAAGGGTGGTCGAGCGAAGAGTCCGCGGTCGCTCAGAATTTCGCTTCTGCTGTGTTCCTACACCGAGACAGAGCAGACACCCCGAAACCTTCATTACCTTCGGCTTCAAAGGAGCCCATTGTGCCGTAAATGGGGCTCCTCTCCCCACCTCACCCGGAATTTTCTTCCTCCTCTCCTCCTCGTCTTTCTGTTTTCTTTTTTTTTTGTTTTCCCCCCTCTTCGTTCCGTACCGCAAACCGAGAAGCGCGTATACATTAAAATATAAGCCGCGATTCATTCCATTCTTCGTTGCGTTTGCCTTTCCGAGGCCTTCTGTCGGGCAGCGGGAGGAAGCGAAAGAGACGGCGACGGGAGAGGTCGGAGGTCAGGAGGAAGCGCGGAACAAACGAAGCGCAAGCTGAGGAAGAGTTTTTTTTTTTTTTTTTTTTTTTTAATACATGAAAAGGGTTGAAAAACAGCGAAGCTCGAGATAACGTCGCGCTGTGTCGGGGAGGAAGCAGAGAAGAGATATTTGTTAGAGGGTAGGAAGTACACACGATTTTGCGGAACGCGGAACTTCCCTTTCCCCCACTCCGACCTTCCGGACAAAAGAACGGACGGGGATTGAAGGAGAGAAAAAAAGGGTTGCGAGCCAGAAGAGGGTTCCGGGTTTCCTCGGGAATAACAGACCGTTTAAAGTGTCTTTGAATCGAAAACTGGTTATACGACTTGTTTCTCCGACTCTTCGCGTGGATTCGCCCTCGGCATCTTCGCCGAAAAAAAAAAAACTGCTCGAAGGTGTTCAACATCTAACGAGCGATCGACGTCACTTAAAACGAACCCTATTGTTATTATTATTTGGGCATGGCGTTAACTGAATCCACTTGCCTCGGATTTGCGTTCGGATCTTGTTAAATCAGCAATAAAACGGTAATAACTGCGAGCCGCTTCCGAGACAATGACGTCCGAGTGACGAAAATTCAAAGCACCCGCTGGAATTTATTGTAACGGCGTTTCCGATAAGGAGTATTCTAAACGTTGACGACAGCAAACAGGAAAATAATTGAAAAACTATATTGTAATACGCGAGCCCGATACGGAGAAAGATAATCAGTCTTTCAGTAAGAGAACTGCGTATTGGACGACGCTGTGGTCGATTTATTTGCTTCGAACGAAAAGTCAATCACTTGCCAACGAAATGATTCGTTAGTTTAACCAATTGACTGGCTACGTTCATGTTAAATCCTTGATGCAACACATTAACTGGCTGCCAACCAGTTAATATGTTGGCCCAACCAATCAGTGCGTTGGCTCAAGCGAGTTGAACGCCCGGATCTCATTTAACCACACAGTTGGTTGGCGAAACTAATTTTTTTTTTCCATGGACAGTTTCATTTCCGGTCAAAATTATGTTGACCTAGATTTATATTGTTTGAGCTGCCAAGTTAATTTTTTTGGTCCAGCACGTTAAGTGATTGCCAACCGGTTAATATGTTGGCTTAACACATTGACCGATTGCAAACCAATCAATACATTGGCTCCAGCAATCAATACATTGCCTCAACGAATCAATACATTGGCACAGCCAATCAATACATTGGCTCAACCAATCAATACATTGGTTCAACCAATCAATACATTGGCTCAACCAATCAATGCATTGACTCTACCAATCAATACATTGGCTCAACCAATCAATACATTGGCTCAACCAATCAATGCATTGACTCAACCAATCAATACATTTGCTCAACCAATCAATACATTGGCTCAGCCAATCAATACATTGGCTCAACCAATCAATACATTGGCTCAACCAATCAATACATTGGCTCAACCAATCAATACGTTGGCTCAACCAATCAATACTTTGGCTCAACGAAGCGATAAATTGGCTCAACCAATCAATACATTGGCTCAACCAATCAATACATTGGCTCAGCCAATCCAAACATTGGCTCAACCAATCAATACATTGGCTCAACCAATCAATACTTTGGCTCAACCAATCGATACATCGGCCCAACCAATCAATACTTTGGCTCAACCAATCGATACATCGGCCCAACCAATCAATCTGTTGGCTCAAATGGATTAATTGCCCGAATCTCATTCAACCACTCAGTTGCTCGGGGACACTAATTATGTTTTTCCCCGTGAACAGTTTCATTTCCGGTAAAAACTACTTCGATTTAGATTCTCATGCGGCAAAAGCTATCGAGGTCGAATCGCTCGTATCTTGCTCGATTTTATTTAATTTTTTTTCGTGTCGACCTTGCCAGTCGCCGAGGTCGCTTGACATGACAAAATTGAATTTAGGTCGTTGCGTGTCCGAGGATCGTCGGCGTCGTCACCCTGCCGGAGGTGGATGGATTATTTTAGCTGTACGACAGAGCGGCGGAGTAGTGTGGGACACGATACAGAAACTCGGCAGGTTTACGTCCCATGATCAGTCTCGTGACACACGATATTTTCATGGCTCTCCGCGGCATCTGCTTTCGGGACTACGATGCGCGCCGATGATAACTATCGAGGATATCTTCCCGGCCCGAGAGACTATAACGGCGACGAAACTCTTCGGCGCTTTGCCGTGTAAAAGAGCGTGCATAGAGCGGGGTGACTCGGCAGGATGTCGAAGGTCGCTTATATACCTTCTCCGATGCGCTATATCGTATTCTCGTACCTGTATTTGTGTATTATAAAGATTAAAAAAAATATATATATATATATATACGTAAGATAATACGAATATCGCTCTCCGATGTCTTTTCCTCGGATATCGAGTTACACGAAGCCTCTCGCATACTCACAAATCATATTTCTTCTCTCAGTCTCTTTATTATCCTTTTTTTTTTTATTGTCACAAAACAAAAATTATTAAACATGTCCCGAAATATCGTGGATACTTCGAGATTTGGAGATCTGCAGATTGGCCACTGCATAAAGCGAGGCCGAGGCTACTCACGAGGAAGTTTAGTCGCTGGGGAAAGATGACATTTTTTCTCTCTCCTTTATTAATGTCTCGAGGGAAAAAAGATGTACGAGGTGATTGGGCGAGGCGATCGGTGACAATTAATCGTCAATGTGCCCCTAAATTTAGATTCTTAGTAGTCAAAGTACAGACCAACGATTACTTGTACATTCGCCTTAATGTTATTTTATTTTTTTGTATTTAAGTTCACGGCTCGAAAGCTCTTCAGAAGAATGCGGAGTATGCGAGCGATTGCACTATTAATACAACTAGTTTGCTCCAGTCGTTGCATTGTTGGATCACCGAGGACAGTTTTGAGCGCGGTATTGATACACTTGAGATTAGATAAAGTAAACAAAAACTTTAAGAATAGGAACAGTGAACTAAAACTTTGAAGAATAGGAGAAGCAAACTAAAACTAAACCCGAAACTTGGTCCGAGAGTTAAAGTCTTCCATTGCACTTTACAATTTGTTTCCATTGCAAGCTTAAAACTGTTGAAACATGAAGGCCGATAGCGCTGCAATTACAAAAAATGAGTATCGTCTCGTCCAATCGGTAGATTCGTCTCTGCACGAATACGTCAGTGAGCGCGAAGCAGCAGGTGTTTACAGAGTAGTCAGTTAGTGGCCGAGGACCCTAAGGGGGTTGTTAGTCGGTCGGCCGAACGACGTACCACGGGATCTCCTCGCAGCGATATCGTGTGTCGCAAAAGGGCAAGCGAGCGAAAGGCACCCGGTAGCGATCATGACACGCGGGTGTAGGATAACCCGCGTGCGGAGGAACGTACGGATTCGAGACACTTTACCCCCTCGATCCGGGTGATCGAAGGACGGCCATCGGCGGTGGCGTCGCCGACGCTGAGGAGCCACACCGAAGGCTCGTCGCGCGCCTTCGCTGACGAGGGGACACGTGTTGAGGTCGAGGAGGGTGAAAAAGAAGTCGATTGAATTTCCGGAAGCGAAATCGATCGGGCACTCTCCTTCCATCCTCGTGTCTCTTTCGTGGCGCACCCTGAAGGTTGCGGTAAGGTGAGAAGAAGAAAAAAAAAAAAAAGAGCCAATGAATCGATTCAAGGATTCGAAGGTTCAACGCAAGAATTTATTACAAAAAAACTATTTATTACAAAAAAAAAAAAATAAAAAATTAAAACAATAATAACCCATCGACATTTGTTTATACCGAGGAGGATCGAGTGATCAATTCGAGGCTCGTCCATCGTTGGACGAGGCATTCCATTAGCGGGGTTGGAGAGAGGGAAAGTCCCTCAGGGCTCGCAGCGATCCGCGCCCTCCCCGACTCGTCCTCTTCTCTATCGTCGATCGAGGGTCTCCATGTTCGTAGTCGTTATCGTTGTTTCTTCTTTTATTTTTTTGTTCAACTTTTTTTTTTTAATCCTCTTCCTCAGCCTCTCGTTTCTCCGAGAGAGAGAGAGAGAGCATTGTCGGTCGGACTCGACTCCCGGCGGATCAAATTCTAACCAGTCCGGCATTATAGCCGCTGTCCTTCGGCTCCTCCACGTTCCTCGCCTCCGTCCCACTCCTTCGCCCTCTGCGAGCCCGCGACTCCGCTCATCCCCCACCCCGCCGGGCATTGTGTTACTCTTGCCCGGGTTACTTTTGACTATAAATCCAAACCCAATTCACGAAAAAATAAAAAAAAAAATAAAAAACGATAAATTCTTCCGCTCGTACCTTCGAGAGGAGCAAAATCGGGCGCTCCGGCTCTTGTCGCAGGGTGGATCTAGCTACGCGGAATTGAGTCCTGCGACTCGAGAGCCCCCCGAGCAATGGATAGATAAAAGGGGCCTTCTGTAACCCGGCTCGGTGCAAGAGGCGAGCATACACTGTGTATCCACACGGTAAACGCGCGATGATAAACGCGTGCATTGTTCTAGGCCACGGCGGAACGGGCTTACCTACATACATACATACATATGTACGTATATATGTATGCACATATGTATGCACATATGTATATAGACCTTCTCTCCGTATACACGTACAATGCTATCCTACTCTCCATTGGTGGGGTTCGCTCTGCGAGTTCCCAGCTTCGTCAAGATGGCTGCCTCGGGCTGAGCAAATGCAGTTCAGCTTCCCCTCCCGCGCTCCTCTCCTCTATTACATATAAATACCTTCGTAATAAGAATAGCGTTATACCTCGTAAGTGACCGACCCGGTGAGGCCGTTTATGCGGAGAGGTGAGAGAGTCGGCTATAATAATGCTCCTTCGATGCCTCGCAGTTGTTTCGCTCGTGTATATTATAATACGAGAAAAAAAAAAAAAAAAAAAAAACCGAAGGAAAGCTCCGGTCTTTCGCGCAGGTATCTGCAGTACCGATTCGCTTATGCGCGCGGACTGCGCACGTCCACTCCAGTGGCTATAACATAAATGAGGTATGGCCAGTTATGTGCGCCGATTCCCGGTGTGCTCGCCGCGGTCCGAGGCACAAACGCGGTGTACATCTAGTAGGTGCACGCGGCTAGGTGGAGGTCACTCTCGTTGGATTCCTTTGCCCGCTTCGACGGGGAGATAGAGGAACGCTGATCGTCGTAACGCCGATGGGGAACGCGGCCGTTCCACGCTCCCATTTACATATAACAAGATAACGATTTTTATTACACTTTTTTTCTTCTTTTTTTTTTTGCTTCTTAATATAATAGGTTGTTTATTTTATTTCTATGTATCTTTTTTTCTTCGTTAAATCGCATCGAGCTCGGGATATTACCGGGGAATTTCAGTGAAGCCGCTCGGACTACTGAAGCGGAACGATCTTCGTCGGTCCGACGGCCCGTTTCCTGGGCGGAAGAGCGCCCGCTTCAGGACGCTATGGAAGATGACGATTTTTATGATTATTTTTTTTTTATATATATAATACATTGTCTATTGAACTAAGTTTTTTTTTTTTTTTTTTTTTTTTTTGTAAAATCGCATCGACCTGGGGAAAATCGCGCTCTGTCCGTGGAAGCGGGACGATTCCCGTCTGTCCGTCGGTTCGTTTTCTGTGCAGAAAGGCGCACGCGTTTCAGAACGCCATGAGACGATTTTTTCATGATTAGTTTTTTTTTAATCTATTATATGGTTTATTTTATTTTTTTTAATTTTTATAAATCGCATCGATCTCGGGATATTATCGGGGCCTTCCAGTAAACTAGCTCCGCCTATTGAACCGCAACGATCTTCGTCTGGCCGACGGTCCGTTTCCTGGGCGGAAGAGCGCCCGTTTCACAACGCAATGGAAGATAACGATTTTCATTCAATTTTTTTTTTTTTTCTTAATGTAATACATTGATTATTTGATTTATATGTTTATTCTTTTTAAAAATAGCATCGACCTTGGGATATGATCGGGTCCGTCCAGTAAACTCGCTCTGCCAATTGAATCGAGACGATCTCCGTCGGTCCGACGCTCCGTTTTCTCTCTAAAAAAAAAAAAAAAAAAGGCGCGCGTCTTTCAGAACGAAATGGAAGACAACGATTTTCATTCAATTTTTTTTTCTTAATATAATACATTGATTATTTGATTTATATATTTATTCTTTTCTAAAATCACATCGACCTCGTTATATTAATCGGGTTCATCCACTAAGCTCGCTCTGCCAATTGAACCGAAACGATCTCCGTTGGACCGACGCTCCGTTTTCCGTAAAAAGAGCGCGCGTCTTTCAGAACGCAATCTATGATACCGATTTTCATGATTATTTTCCATAAAATATTATATATTCCTCACTTTATTTAATCGCATCGACCTTACATTATCGTTGCCTTTCGTGAAACTCTCTCCGCACTCTCTCCGAAACTCTCTCCGAAAAAAAAGGATGGTATTTCGTACTACAACGAAAAGTTCCCAGGGGGGACGTCTATATAGATAATTTGTGATAGTATATACTCAATTGACCAAACTATAATTACAGTTAGAAATATAATTTTTGGTCATTGTCGTAACTATAAAATATAGACGTCCCCTCTGGGTATTATCTACTATATAAGTTTTTCTCGGTGCGCCTATCGGGCCGGGAGAATCGTCGGTCCGACGCTCCGTTTTCTGGGCGGACCGTCGGAAGGCAATTATTCTTATTTCCTTCTCATACAAAATACACAGTCTTCAATTTTTTTTATTTCTATAATTATTATTTTTTTTTCTTCAAAAATCGCATCGACCTCGGATATATTATCGGGTCCTCCCAGTGAGTCCGCTCTGCCGATTTGAGCGGTGCGACGTCCGTCTGTCCCTCGGTCCGTCGGTTTTCTGGATGGAAGGGCCGCGTTTCAGGGTGAGGACGGCCCAGAGAGAGGGAACGCGGTATAACATCCTATATGCTTGTCAGCCCTCATTTGCATACATAACATTCTGGTCGACTGGAGACACCGGTCCAGGCCTCTCCTCTCTCGCCCTGACGCTGCCGCCGCAGCATCCCGAGCGTCGTCGTCGCCGGACCGCTTCGGCGCTCCAGAGCCGCGACCTGAGAAACCGGCGGATGGACAAAGACGGACAGAGGCCCGAACAACTGCACCGGGGAATGTACGTTCGATGCGGGGACAGGCGGCTACCAGCTCGCCGCGCGGTCATCGATGCGAGACACACACTCGTATATTCGTACAGTGGAATAGACATATATCGTGGATATACGGCCCGATGAAGAGAATCCACCGAGCTCCCCCCTCTTCCTCCCCGGAGGATAGGATATTCAAAGCGAGAGCCAATTTTTAATTCCGACCGTACGCGGACACATGCGTAGAGCGCCGAGAGGCAATAGGGCGCAACTCGTACACTTTCGCACGAACGATCCGCCATTCTCTCTCTCGGCGGTTCATCCAGCCGCAGACCCGCAGATCGTTATCCCGATCGATAAATCTCTTTGGGACTTTAAATACAAACCCCCTCCCTCTGTGTGTAAGAATAATTATGAATAATGGAGATAATGATTGTGACGCTTTTTTTTTTCCTTTCTATGCTTGCAGGTGCACGAGCTCTGCGACAACTTCTGCCACCGGTACATCAGCTGCCTCAAGGGCAAGATGCCGATCGATCTGGTGATCGACGACCGGGAGAGCACGAAACCGCCAGAGATGGGCAACGGCCTCGACGGTGGTCCACGGAGCACCGCCGACAGCACCAGCCACACGGACGGAGCCAGCACGCCGGACGTCGTGAGTACCTCACCATCGTCAACGTCTTACTATCCGCACGACGCGATCACCCCCCATCACCATCACCACAATCACCATCATGCCATCGGCAGTACTACCCCCTTGCAACTGAGCCAAAACCAAAGCCAAAATCACCCGCAGCCGCAGTCGAACAACACCACCCAAAGTAGCGCCGCCACAACTCCCAACTCCCTAAAGCGTTCGCACCAACAGATGATGATGGCAGCAGCGGCGGCCTCCGCTATGGCCACGTCGCCGCACGCCGCTTCCGCGCCTCCGGCCCACGCGCACGCGCACGCCGCCCTCGCCGCCTATCACAGCATCAGCTCGGCCGTTTATCCGTGCTCGTAATAGCCTCGCAAAGATATATATTTAAAAGACGAAATTTTTAAATTGGGCAACGGGGAAAACGAACAGTGAAACGCTCCTCTCGATGCCCTTTAGCTCTGCTGTGGCTTACAACGAAGCTCGATCGAATTCTAGAAACGGTTACCGGCGATACGCGCAACTTCTGGGTTCACTTTTTTTTTACTCTAGAGTCTTCTTTTTTCTTCATTCTATGTTTTTTTTTTAAATAATAATGCACCGAAGGAAGGATCTGGTAAAGGTGACCATATCGCTTGAGAAATATCACCATGGCACGTCGTAGTGGGGCATTAAAGTGCGCTCAGAAAAATCATTTATTTGACGGCTAACGTTTATTTAGATGAAGCAAAATATCTGTTTGATTTAAATATATATTTATTTAAATTAAGTAAATAGTTACTTAAATGAAATAAATATTTATTTAAATCAAAGAAATGTTTTACTTGATGTGAATAAACGGTGGCCGTCAAATAAACTATTCTTCTGGGTGAACCGCCTATGTGTGGGAAGTGCCGGATTTACAAGAATTTTTATTAGATATTGTAAAAATTCTTGGAATATCTGAAACTTTCCGCCATAATTCAGCACCCAGAAAAATAATTTATTTGAACGCCACCGTTTACTCGGATCGAGTAGAATATTTATTTGATTTAAATAAATATTTATTTAAATTAA